>JASCQY010000053.1:5359274-5367702 GCA_030264315.1 Sardinella tawilis | reverse complement strand
TGTATTGAAGGTTGGATTTTTCTCTTTTTTTCCATTAAGGTCCCATATTATTTAGAAAAAAAATTAAATTATTAGAATCTAAAAAACACATCTCAACCAGGGGTGCCAATAATTATGGAGGGCACTGTAAGTTACACACTGAAATGCCTAGTTTGAATTCAACGTTATTGCTTTCAACCCTCCCTCTGTTCGCAGATTATCCAGGGACAGTTCTGTGGCAACAAAAGCTTATTCCTTGCTTTCAGCCCGTAGTGATGGAGCAATGACAAATTGAGCAGAAGCACAAGGTGGCGCTAGCCTGGTTACACAAAAACAGCGAGTAAAGGTGTTTGAATCATAAATGTATCATGTGTTGACATGTTCTCATCCACACAGAATTCTGAATCGCAGTTTCAGGCAAGGAAGACCTGCTGGGAACAAATCATGTATGAGGTCTGTGAACAAAATTGAATTGAGAAAAAAACAGTGTTAAGTATTCGCTTAAGCTCAAATTGACATAATCATGAGTTCATGATGAATCTGTCATGAATTCATAAAATGCAATCACTTTGAAATATATGTTGTTATATTAGTGTTACCATAATATTAAATTGGTTTTCACCAATACAACTTTCCAAAGGCCTGCACACAACTCCATTTATTTCAATACAGTCTCACAGACTAATGTCAAATGCTTTTGCTGCCACCATTTCGATACAAATCCTCTACCATTTTTCTATTTTTCTCATGTCCCTCAATAAAAATCCATAAAATGTTTATTACAGTAAATTCTTGTCAGATGAAAATTTTCGCACAGGGGCAAAAAGCACCAAAAAAGCGAGTGCGCACTTACAGTATGCATGCTTTACAGTACAAATTTGAAATACATAAAAAACAAGAAAACAACATGTTTACCGTCTCTCTCAGGGATCTTGTTGACAAGATTTGTTACAGCCCCTCAGGCTTTCATATACCTACACATCCTCTTTGTTTTATTTCCCACAATGATGTCCCTCTCTCCCTTTCTTCCCCTCTTCTAACCATATCTCTCTCTTCTTTCTCTCTGCTAGCCACCTTCTTCTCTTTTTTCCACACTGTCAACCCCCCTTTCTTTCTCCCGTTCTTTCCTTTCCCCTCTTCCATTTTTTTCACTAAATAGGCCAAGGTAACTTCCACGGCGTCCTCTCGCGGGACTCGTGTGATATTTAACTACGGCTTCAGTGGCATTTACTAATTTTATATGTGCAGAATTTATGTCAGGTCCGTATTCAGACACGGGTGGTGCCGGGTGCAAAGGTGGCCAGTGGGTCTGCCCGCTGTGTATACAGTGGTATTAAGTGAACTATTCACGGCACGTCCACCGCTGACATGAGACTGGGCTGGCTGGCCAGCAGGGGCTGGAAACTGCCGGTGTGGCGGTGATGCCGACACAACCATCCCCCAGCCCCCCCACCCCCCTCCCCTCCCCCCATTCCACCCTATGCTGTCCTACCCTGGTGTCACAATTAAAGCCCGACCTTAGCATTTGAAGAGTGCAACCTAGAAGGACCAATTTGTTGTCTTTCTTTGTGTGTATCTGTGTGTATGTGTGTGTGTCCATGTCCATTGGCATGCCTTTTAAAGAACATGAAATTTACTCCATTGGAAAAATGTGTTTGCATACTTAAGGAAGTGTGTGCACGGTAGGGGTGAAGGTGAATGCGGGTGTTCACTGTTTATTTATGCTTGAATGTGTGTATATGTAGAAATGAAGAATTTTTTGCAAGTGTGTGTATATGTGTGTATGCATGTGTGTAAGTTTCCATTTGGCGTCCCATACAAATTTTAGAGGCCCTTTTATGGATGCCTATTATTGTATGCATGTGTGTACTTGTGCATGTTGTTGTTGTTGTTGTTGTTTGTGTGTGTGTGTGTCTGTGTGTGTGTGTGTGTGTGTTTCTAGTTTGAATTGGACCATGTCCATTTTAGTCTCTATGTACACTTTTGTTTATGCACTCTTTTCAGTTACATTGTAGCCTACATGTATTGCAAAACACTAAGACAAATCAATAACTTAGTCAATAAACAGGCAATAATGTTGACATTTTTCATAGATCATTCAATATGTATTTCCTACAAGAATTACATTTAAAACAAACTGCACTATGTAGCCAGTGCACTCTCACAAAAGTTTCACAGAGAGGAGGAAAGAGGAATAGGGAAAAGAAGTTTATATTCTGTCAGAACCAGTGGAGAAAAGAAATAAGAACCAAAGGGAGAACAGGCATCCATGGACTAGTAGAGGCTGATACTGTATCATTGGCTATGGAAGTAAAAAGTGTTTCTCACTTCACACATTGACCTGTGATAAATACAGTAGGCATTGAGAGAAAATAAGCAGGAGTTTTTCAGTGATACAGATATCTCCACCTTTAACATATCATTCTCTCTCTCTCTTCTTCAAGTTCTCTGTTGAATGTGGTCTCTATGCAACAGTATTTCCACTTCTAAAGATCTACCTACCTCATTGATCCTAATTTTAGAGATATGGAAACAACAGTAGTCTTCTTCACTCTGTGATGCCTCTGAGCAGTGAATGTGTGTGTGTGTGTTGCTTGCAGTGTTCCTAAGAGCCAGAATTCTGAGAGCGAGGCAAGCACACAATTGTGTTTGTGTTTGTGTGTGTGTGTATGTGTGTGTGTGTGTGTGTGTGTGTGTGTGTGTGTGTATTTGTGTGGACTGGGCTGTGATCCTTTCCGCAAACACATCCACCTGGTGAAACAGGAAGCTACAGCCTCTCCACAGAGCAAGCTTGACCTCCGTGACCCCTGCAAGTGCAGGACTTACACACCACACTCCAACTCACCCCACTCCACTCCACTTCCACCTCCTCCTCCTCCTCCTCCTCCCTCGCTCTGATTGAGAGGAAAGAGACGTCTCTCTCCATCTCCCTCTCCCTTTCTCTCCCTCTCTCTAATGCAGCTGCTTCAGCCTCTGAGCCTGATCCTGAAAGGGAAGAAGCCCAAGAAGAAGGAAACAAGGAGACTCTCAAAATCCTCCCACCCCCACCTCCTCAGTCTCCCACACCCCATCCTCCCTCCCTCCCAATCCACTCCCCTTCCCTTCCCTTCCCACCCCATGGTGTGCGGAATCGGGAGGCAAACGCTAAAACCTCGTGGAGGATGACTGGGGTGGTGAGGATTGACCTTCGGGGCTTTGCAATCAAATTGCCACGCCATTGTATTCCCTCCCTCTCCACGCCTCTGGCTGCCGCTGCTGTTCAGGCTGCAACGTAAGCTACTTATCGATACAGTCGGCTATCAGACCACCCCTACCTGAGCTGATCCCGTCGGCGTGGCGATGAGGGGGGATTGGGAGGAGGGGCAGGACGGGGAAAGGGGTGGGTGAGAGCAAGGGCCTTTCTCTGTCTCGCTCTTTATTTCTCTCTCTCTTTATTCTCTCTCTCTCTCTCTATTCTTTCTCTCTCTCTCTCTCTGTCTCTTTCTCGCTCTCTTGTGAGCGCGTTCACTGGGAGGCTAAAGCCAAATCTCCCCGGGTGAATCCAGCCCTCCCGACTCAATAAAATAATTAGCTTTTCGGTGGGGTACGGTCGTTAATCAAGCCGGTGAAACATATGCAAAAGCCTGGGAAGAAAGGCGGAGAAGGAGAGAAAAGTATTTCTCTTATCCTTTCCTAAAACCACTACCAGTCGGCTACTTTTTTTTTATCTCACAAAAGTCGCTGATGTGCACTTCTCATGGCCTTCTCCCCGTTTCCTTTATTTCTGCCTTTTCTTTTCTTTTTTCTTTCTTTCTTTTTTTTCGTTTTGGCAGAAGATGGTTAGAGGTGGAGTTTAGGGAGGGGGGGAGGGGGTGATGGGGGTTGAAAAGCATATATCAAAAAATTGCTTTTTAATTTTATGTTTAGTCTACAAGAATAAAGATTAGTGTGCATACTGCCCAGGCCCTGTACAAGGATTGTGCCTTTGTGCATGTGTATGTGTGTGTGTGTGTGTGTGTGTGAGTGCATGTGATTGAGTGTGTGTGTTTAAATACATCAGCTGGATTTCGTAGTGCGGCTGGGCGCCCAGTAATGATTCAGTTCAAATAAACACACACTGTTGTTTCTTTATCTGTAATTGTCAGTGGTAACCATGAACATCTGCTAGGCCCCAAAGGCTTCAGCTAACATTGGGCAGACAATTATACCCCTTCTTTCTGTGAAATATGAAGGAAAATAGAATAAACAGAAAGAGTCAAAACATACACACACACACACACACACACACACACACACATACACACACACACACACACACACACACACTAAAGAACAGATTTCCATCGGACAAATGCAGCCATAGGACATCAAAAACATACAGTATGTTTGATCCGGTTTTAGCGGATTCACTGATTGGTGTATATCTTGATTTAAAAGAGTAACAACTTTGCAAGAAACATATTGAAACACACACACACACACACACACACACATACATACCCCTACACACATGCAGAAATACATGTACACATAACTACACAAACTTCTAAGTGCTAAAAACAGACTGAGGTGTTAGCATTGCGTCTGACAACAAAGCAAGTCTCCTCAATCCTGGACGGTTGTGACACTTCACAGCTTTGCCAGAGGGGCTAATATATGGAGCGCTAACGCCGCTTCCGACATGTTTCCGCAACCCTGTCAGCCCTATGCGCCTCCTCGCCTCGCCTCGCCTCTCGCCTCTCGCCCAGCGCTTTCGAAAGTAGGAAAGAAAGAAAAACACACATTGAAAGAAAGAAACACAACAGAAACACGGGAGTCAAGGGTTAACACTGCCAAAGCAATTACAGGAGAGTTAACAGAAACACCCTTCCTGTTGGTTCACCTCTCGAGGACTAATTAATGGGACTTACTTGGTGCCTGGCATCAGAGAGACCGTGCATCGTTCGCTCCGACACCTCCAATGGTATTCAAAGACCCCTGGGGCGGCCCACTTAAAAAAAAAAAAAAAAAAAAAAAAACAGAGAGAGAAGGGGAAGGAAACAACTGAGCATAGTTCACACCCTCATCCCATTTTGTTTGATTTGCATGGCATTTCTGTTTTGTGGAGGTGCTCTTTTATTGAGATGGAAAATTCTGGGTGTCAAGTCTTCAGGGCCTGTCCCTGAACATCAGGAGGTCCAAAAAGATTCATAGAGCCCAAATTAAAACTGTCGTTTTAAATGCTCAGTGGGTCTTTAACTAGATCCCTTTATTTATTTTATTTAAATTTATTTGTATTTATTTATTTATTTTACAACAACACCTCTGGCTCACTTTCACAAACCAAACTATTCAGTAATTAAAATCTAACTAGGGAAAGATCAGATCCCCCCCAACCCTATTCACATTAAAATGAAATAATAAAATATAGACTATTTTAAATACTTTTCATTCTTATATTGTTATAATGTTTTCAAAGCAGAGGAGTAAACTGAAAATGTAGCCTACCTATGACCCTTAATCTTTTATTGTAAATAAAATTATGCTTCGGTAACCCTGGCCACCCAACTATCAAGTATTAATTCTACTTGTGCAGTAAACACAGTTAATTTCACCTACATACAGTAGCTGAGGAGTACATAGCACATAGCAAATCAATGTCTCTCAATTCTCTGACCAAAATAAAGGGCAGATTTTGATTTTTGCTCACCACTCATTATTCCTGAACTGTGGCCGCGAGTAGGAGAACTGGCAAAAGCTCTGTGTGTCCCTTCACAGCCTCTGTAGTCGCTGAGTGTTTGTGGGCAGTCGGATATTCAAGAGGAGCTGTTCTGGTCATGAGGCCTTCGTCCTGAGAGTGGACACCAAAGATAGAGAGAGAAAGCTTTTGCTGCTGTTGTGTTTGCACACACACACACACACACACACACACACACACACACACACACACACACACACACACACCCACATACATGTACATACACACACACGGCTCAATAGAGTATCCTATGACACAAATGAAAAAGGAGGAGGGAGAGTCTGATCTATTCTTTAATCCACAGAGCCCACATAGCGGGCACATCCCTTATACATGAGGATATCACCCCAGTCTGCACAAGTGCCTGTGTGTGTGTGTGTGTGTGTGTGTGTGTGAGCATGTGAAGATCAGTGCATGAGAGAGGTGTTCAGAGACTATGAGAGGATGTGTGTAAAGGAGAGAGTGTTATATGTCCATGTGTGTGTGTTTGTATGTGTGTTTGTGTGTGTGTGTGTGTGTGTGATGTGTGATGTGTGTGTGCTATGTGTGTGAGTGTGTGTGTGTTGTGTGTGTGTGCTATGTGTGTGTGTGTGTGTGTGTAGGGCCCATGAGGGGCCTGCATTGCATCAACCAACAACACGATCAATAAAACATGGAGTCCGTGGCGTTCAAAGCCATGGTAAATGGAGCTGGCACAGAGGGGAGAGAGGCCAGAGAGGTGCAGGCCCACAGGAGGGGTCAGGAAAGGTAATAAGACACACACACACACACACACACACACACACACACATGCAGGAAGTCATATATATATGCATGCACACACACAGAAACACACATTTGCAGCCACATATATGCATGCAGGAGCATGTACACAAAAACTACACAAGTCTGCATACACACAGACACACACACACACAGAAAGATCTGTTCCTAATATATCACAAAATGAGGCAGCTCAATCTCATTCCTTTCATTGTGTGTATGTGTGTGTGTGTGTGTGTGTGTGTGTTTTCAGATCCAGTGAACCTGTGTATGCAAATGCCTCCAAGGGACAGTTGCCTCGTTATTATATTTGTTGTTATCCTATAATTGCATGGTCTGCCATGATGTTTTGCTTTATTACCCTGAGAATATAAAATGCTTATACTGTAGCCTAGCTGCATTAAGTTGGTGTGGTGGTGCTCATTGTGCTGTCATAAACGTGGCAGGAGCCTTGTAGCCCAGCTATGCAGATGAGGCAATGATAATAAACCAGTACAATGCCTCATCAAGGTCAGCAGCGCACACACACGCACACACACACACACACGCACACATACTGTACAAACACATACAAACATACACACACACACACACACACACACACAGATACACACACTCTCACACATTGATCTGTTTTTGCTAAACACACACACACACACACAAACACACACACACTCATATATATATATATATATATATATATATATATACACAAACACCACCACACACACAGAGACTCACACACACACTGTTTAAGGCATTGATTAGGATATTACACCTGGCACACGCCGGCTACTCCAACACGAAGCGGCTGATGCATTTTTCATTCGGAGGTGCTTGCGACTTTTTTTTCCTTCACGAGGAGCCTTGATGAGTGAGTGTGTGTGTGTGTGTGTGTGTGCGCGCTTGTGTATAACATGCGGAAAACAGATCCTAATTGGGTCCAGAGGATGGCTGAGCAGTATCTCTCTTTGAAGCCATAATTTGATTTTAAGCCGAGAAACCGCACTCCAAACAAGAGGTTTCACCCGTGTCACGACGCGCGCCCGGTTGTTAGCATGTTTGCCGGCGGCGAGAGAAGCGCAAACAAATTAACTCTGCGCGTTAACAAACACGCAACGCACACATATGTATGTAGTATTGCTCAGTCCCTGGGCTGGCAGCGTTGCTTTGAAGCGCCGGACGTGTGGGGGAGCTGTCCAGGGCTGCGAGGCGTCAGGGGGCTTTGGCTGGGCGTCTCAGGGTTAATTGAGATTCCCGGCCAGTGTCTCTTCAGACCGGTCCATCCTCTCTCTCTCTCTCTCTCTCTCTCTCTCTCTCTCTCTGAAGGTGACTACTGTCCGGCTGACGTTTCTGCCGCTGCCCCTGCTGCTGATGCTGCCCCTGCTGCTGCTGCTGCCACGGCAACGACGTGTCTTGCTCTCTGATTGCTTCAGCTCATCATCTGTCATAATTACCCACCACAGGAAATGACAGAGGAGGTGTGTGTATGTGTGTGTGAATGTGTGTGTGTGTCATAGTGTGTAACATAGTGTAAGAGTTTGAGAGTACACTGTATGTGAGGGTATGTGACTGATGAGGCCATAGTGTACCTGAATGCTTGTGTATACATGGTGATGGTGATGATGATGATGATATCCCTGTGCATAACTATACTGTAGGTACTGACCTTTGTTTACCTTAGTTCAAACATGTAAACAAATCTGTGTGAGTAATAGCATTCGTATGTGTTTGCTTGCTTGCAACTCCACACATACATACCTCACCTGGACTCAAGCTCACAAACATACCTATGTATGTGTGTGTGTGTGTGTGTGTGTGTATGTGTGTGTGTGTGTGTGTGTGTGGTTGTAAGGGTGTGTGTGGGGGGGTGGGGGGCATGTTTCTTGTTTTCTTTGGACACGCTCCCCTGGTCTCCTCCGCCCGGATGAGCTGTCAATCACTACTCCTTGATCCATAATCTCCCCGCTC
>JASCQY010000053.1:5320650-5333113 GCA_030264315.1 Sardinella tawilis | reverse complement strand
ACACACACACACACATACACACACACACACACACACACACACACACACACACACACACACATACACACACACACAAAATCCCTCCCCCATCTCACAACCAGGCGCATAATGTGACTCAAAGACCTTTTGTATTTAAAGAATCACACATATCCAAAAGGTTGAACAAAATGTATCACAAGTGCTACAATGTGTTTCTTAGTGGGTTGATGGGTGTGAAAAAAAGGAAATGCGTATGAATATGTTGGAGGGCGTCCTCTGAAAGTCCCCACTTAGACATGCAAGTGTGTATCTGTGTATGCGTAAGTGTAAGTGTGTGTGACACTCACTACTGTCTCCCAAAGCTTTGTTGTCTGCAGCGTAACACACCAAGGTAAATTCTGGTATTTGTCAGGGACTTCTGCTCGGTCCCCGGTGATAATTATTTGATTTTGTTTGGTTCATTATTCATCTGCCGGGACCTGCCGGTGACTTGTGGATAAATGCCGTGTGAAAGCGTCGGGATCTGAGGGACCCACCTCCCGCTTTCATCCCAGCTCCCCAAACAGATCAATTAGTAAAACAAAACAGTAAATTATTTATCACGTTGCTTTGTGTCCTGTTTTTTTCTCCTCTCCTCTCTCTTCCCTCTTTCTTTCTTTCTACTGAGCTATCAGAAAACAGTTCATTAGTGCAGCAAATAAAAAAATAAAACAACATAAAACAAGTGCGGTGATTGAGTGGGATTCTAAAGCGTGCTGATGGCCCCAGTGCACCATGGGAAAAGGCAGGAGCAGTGAAAAGTAGGCCATGGTGGGGGGCGTCTGTCACGCAGGGGCCCACAGTCCTAAGGTAGTTTAGGTAGTGGCAACTCTGTGGCCCCAAACAGTTCATACAGTGTAGAAAAGGGGGTCAGGTATAGCGCCACATTACATAAAAATAAATAAATAAATGTCCACAAGGAGTAAAGGCAGGGCAAAAAAGGAAGTGCATTATTTGTGAGAAGAAAAAGAAAGAGAGAAGTTGTTAGAAACTATTAAAAAAAAATCAAAATACAAAAAAGAAAAAACGAAAAAAGAAAAAGTCTGAATTCAGGGGGTCCATTTGAGCTGTAGATTGCTGTGCTGTTCTGAGTTGAGTAATTTGAATAAATTATTCCACTGGAGAGGAAGAGGAAGGAATCCTGAAAAAAGAGAGAGCGAGGAAAGGGGGAGAGAGAGAGAAAGAGAAAGAGGTGGGTGGGGGGAATCACTAGGTGCTTCATTTTTTGCGGAATGATATTTTTGCAGGAAAGGTTAATTTTGAAGGGAGCCCGAGTGGTCCAGACTGTCTTGGCTGGGGTGGTGTATATGTGTGTGCGCGTGTGTGTGCGCGTGTGTGTGTGTGTGTGGAGTTGGGGGTGGGTTGGGGTGTACCAGGGAGCAAGCAGGAGCAGGCTCCGAGCCAAGGAGCCCGACGTTATTAAAGGCGATTGCATTCCCCCTTTCCTAAGGATGTCTCCGGAGACCAGAATCAGTGGAGATGTTAAACCTGGCTTGACACCCCAGTTGGATAATTGTGGGTGTGCGGGCTAATCAGCGGAAGATGTCTCCTCAATTTAAATCTTGTCAGTTAGTTGAGATTAGACTTGGACCATGGTGATGGTGGTGGAAGGGGTGCAGGAGGGGGTCGGGGCGCGGGAGGTACTGCCTTTGTTGAATGCCAATGTTGGGTCACGGTGGGGGTGGGGGTGCGGGTGGAGCAGTGTCCAGGTGCTGAGGGTAAAGAGGGGGTAAGGGGAGAAGGCGTTCGTCTTTATACTGCCTTGAGTCTGCAGTCTGGGGTTTTTACAACAGAGAAGTAAAAACGTGTGAAAAATTATACAGACGTTTGAACCTGTGGTTTGCTAATGTCTGGCAAAGAAAACCCAGAGGAACCTGGGATCTAGGAATCTGTGCTAAAATAAATGCAGACTAAATAGCAGACAAACAAACAAACAATTGATCAATTAGTTGTATATATGTATACATTGTATATATAATTAACAATCAGCCATACAAAAATCTACAAGTCAATAATATGCAGCTCCAGTCGATTTGTTAAATTTAAATGAATTTTGTAGGAAGTTATTTCCACTTTTGATGTCTGGGATTGTGCCAAGCTGGACGCTAGACGGGGGGATCCGGGCGCTGACGCAATAAATAGCTAATAATGAGTGGCAGCATGATCTCATTAATAAAACGAAGGGAGTATAATTTTAGCTCGTGTTCGAGGAGCCAGGGTGGGCAGACTCGTTCAGGAATGAGCCACGAATTTTACAGCCCCCAGTCTCTTTGGCAGCATGCCAAGCCACGCATTCAGGCTCGTTCTCTCTCTCTCACACACATACACACACACACACGCATACACACACAGGCCATCACCACCTCCACCTCCTCAACAAGGTAAATATTTGTAACAGATTTCTCTGGCCTGGGGGACAAAGGGTGTCTTTGAGCATGGCGGGGTCGGTATGACCCCTCACGGCGACCTCTCGGGGAGCTCCAGGTCAGGTCGGATAAACAGGGGGGGAGGCACTGCCAAGTTCACTGGGACTCGTTTGGGTGCTGCCGCCTACACCCCCACCTCCACCTCCACCTCTACCACCGCTACATTCCAACGCTGCTCCGGAACACAAGTGCTGACAGATGTGAGTTCCTCTAGCTAAAAAGCCAAAGTGAAGAACGAACCCCTCTCTTTTGCTCCCAGTTTACCTTGCTCTCTCTCCCTCCCTCCCTCCCTCTCTCTTTCTCTCCCTTTAAATACAGTATGCCACCATGAATACCCTCTGTTTCTCTCATTCTTGTGTCCCCTCTCTCTCCCTCCCTTCCTCCCTCTCTCTTTTCTCTTTCTCTCTCTTAGACGTGACCTGCCCTCCACCATGCTGTAATTAATAAACTGCCACCATTCTCGCAGAGGCTCAGGGCCAATAGTGGAACCGTCACAGCGGCAGATTGCTACTGTGATTATGCGTTTACTTCCTGCGCTTGTGTAGCAGTCGGCTGTTGTCACCACACTCCGGACCTCTCAGACTGCGCGGAATGCTACGCTACGTCGCGGCGAGAGCATGAAAGCCCATTAAAAGCGTGCGCCGCATTAGGCTACAGTAGATTAAAGTGACACACATGTGCCAAGGCTTAGAACGCAGTATTTACATAACTCTTTTTTTTTTTCAAAAACGAGGCAGGGCGTTTAAATACGCCGCGGCAGATTTTTTTCCTTAATCCCCCTGAGCAACTTCAACACCGTCTTGCAGCATACACATACACAGATACTGACACACACACACACACACACACAGCACCTGAGCGGTAGAATGCCAGTACTTGCTCTTTGATCAGGCAGCTGAAGCGTGTTTAGTATGTACAGAGAGGGCTGTGTTGTGTTAGTGTTAGTGTCTGGCGTTCAGAAGCCTGCTGGGTGATTACTCCGTAATTGGCCCGAACGCGGACAGCGACGACGAGAGCAGCTCGATGCCACATCTCTCCCACTGAGCCCGAGAGCTGATGCCCTCTGCGATTCACTCGACTGTGTAATGCCATTTACACACACACACACACACACACACACACACGTGCGCACACACAGAGAGAGAAATAATGAATCCACTAAACAACAAACAAGTAATCGTGTCGACTCCTTGCGGTGACAAAAGAAACATTTTACAGACAGCGTTTCTTCATCTTCTCTTTCCTCCTAGAGTGCGGGCGTGAGAGTGTAATAGCGTCCATTATCTGCCTCAAAGCCGAGCGCAACTTGCTGCCGAGGCCCTGTCAGCAGGAGAAAGAGCAGACATCGGTAAACAGCTGACATTCTCCGATCGGAACACACGTGGCAGGGCCGCGGAACGGAATGGTTTGTTGGAACGCCGGGATGGAGCAAGCAAGGCTGGTGGGGGAGCATCGATCTGAGGCCCACACGTCTTTGGCACCCCTCTGAGCATGTCAGGTTCCTGTCGATACCATTCACACAATGGTTGCTGTGATTAGTCTGTTCTCTCCCTTACACACACACACACACACACACACTCAAACACAGAGTGAGATCCTATGCAACATTGTCTTTTTCACATACAATAAATACCTGCACCACTGCTTTACTGGGGACATTAAAAGTGGCAGTGGACAGTATGAAGAGAGGGCTTGGTCGGTAGCGCATAATTATATTTTCCCATATCAGGTATTTTTTCCCCTTTCTTTGCTGTATTTGAATTAGTGGTGGTTGATGGATAGTTTTGGAAACAGACCCCTAATCTGCATCTGCATATAGTCCCTTTCCCTGACAAATATGAAACATTTTTTTTAATAAGCACAGAGCTGACTTTCCCTCCTATCTATAATAAATCATATGAAGATGGGGTGCAGTTTTTATTTAGGGTTTGTAATAGACATTGGGGCATTAATTATTGATACGGTAGGCGATTGATTGGTTAATCAGATAATGTAATTGAAAAATGAAAATCAGCATAGTCGAATGAGTGTCTGTCTGCTTCATGCTAATTCGCAAGGGATATTGTGTGTGTGTGTGTGTGTCTGTGTGTAGATCTTAGGGGGATCACCCCTACAGTAAGTGGAATTTCATGACTGGCACACTATAAACGTGGAGAGGTGATTAAAAAGGACTTGATTGATTTGGCTCTCATTGGAATTAGCTGTCTGTGCTCCAGCACTGTGCGCTGCCTATGTGTGTGTCTGAGTGAGAGAGAGAGAGAGAGAGAGAGGGAGAGAGAGAGAGAGGGAGGGAGAGAAGGAAGGAGAGGGAGAGAGAGGGAGAGAGGGAGGGAGAGAGAGAGAGAGAGAGAGAGGGAGAGACGGAAGGAGAGAGAGAGAGTGAGAGGGAGAGAGAGAAGGGTAGGGGGACAGAGTGAGAGCGAGAGGCTGTGTGCCTGTGACTGTGTGGTCCTGTCGTCAAAAGGTGGCCCCACTGCCTCAGTTTTCACTGGTCCTCTTGACTGCACTGTATCCACCATCCATACGTGCGACCACACACACACACACACACACACATATACGCACTCACACATGTACACAATTACTACATTTACAAACACTCTCACACAGATATTGTCATACACACTGTCAGATTTGCAGACACTCATGCAAATTTATACACTCATACACTAACAACCTCATACTCAATCTCTCTCTGTTTCTCTTTCTCTCTCTTTCTCTCTCACTCATGCTCACACACACACACACACACACACACACACACACACATGCACACGTGCACACACACACACACACACACACATACACAAATTTCTCCACTACCACATACTTCCAGTCTCTCATCCACAGCTCTATTGATTTTACTATCTGCTACAATGACTGATCATCAGTACTTCCTCAATTTCAGCATTCAGTGATGAGCCCAATGGGCGTAATGACTCTAACGGGAGCTGAGGAGGAGGGAATGAAGAACGTTGAGCGTGTGTGTATCTGNNNGAAAAGTCTTAAAGAGCCTCCCTGAAAAAGATCCGGTCGACTGGAGATGACATGAAGACGTCTTGCCATAATTGAATAAAAATGAGTCCCCGTAATTCACTTTAAAAGTCTTCATTACGAGAACATCGTGAATTATGCATAATTATTTTAAAATGTTCATCATGGTGGACCCCCTCCCCAAAAGAGAAGAGGAATGAGCGACATTTCTCCAAATGCTTGTAGTTTTTTTATACATATAAAAAAGGGGGCGAACAGGATTATGGGAGATGTGCTTTATTTTTTTGTGACTTGTGTGACTTTATAGGGCAGGCTTTCGAATCCATCCGACTGCCTGCCTGCTTCACTGTGTTCTTTTTATGATGCAATTTCCCACTTTTCCTGCCGCACACCCTAATCTGGATGGGCATTACATGGCCCATAAACACACACACACAGACACACACACACACTCACATACTCTCTGCGCCAGGCTTTTAGTGCCACCGTGCCACACACACAGTCACAGTAAAACAAGAAAACACTCCGGATATATACAAGTGCTTAATATTCAGTCGTGTTTAGAAAAAGACAAAAATGAACCACCGGCCAGGATTATAGGCTATTAACGGAAATTCTGAGATGTTTTTTTTTTTGTTATTGTCCGTAAACTGACAAGGTTAATCATTACGTGTTATTACAAGAAGAAAATTTACTATATATTGTGGTTTTCTGTCACATAAGCATGATTTAATCATTTTGTTTATTTTTTGTTTTATTTTGGTAATATTAAATTTAATCATTTATTTCTGAAGGATGGCAAAACAATGAAATACAAAGAAAACTTTGGTAAAAAAAAATTGCCACATTATTTACAACATGTAGTAATAAAAAATATATAAAATTAAATGTGATTCAACACTACCCTGAAGGCATGTCAAGTGTGAAATGTGTATGTGTGTATATTTTTAATTTTATGATTGTGTGTATGTGTGTTTAAATGTGTGTGTTCACGTGTATAAGAGAGGGTGTTCTAACACAGTCCTCTGTGGGTGATGTACGTGTGAGCACATTGTGTGTGTGTGAGTTTTTAATTCCATGCTGTGCGGGTGATGTGTGCTAATCGCTAACCCTCTGCCCTGCTAGCCTGTTAATTCAGCCCGGCGTTAAAGAGAGGTGTCGATGAACAGATAAAGGCGGGCCGCCGGGGTCAGGACGATACGGACCCCCGGCGCACACAGAAAGCAGGTGTCTTGTAAGATGCCTGCGTGGATTAAGCCCCAGGTTTTCTTTATTTCCCCCGTCACGGCGGGTCAGAGGTGAACCGTTTACCCACTTCATTTAGACGTTCAATCAGGTCTACCCCGGTCTCTCGATCTCTCCCTCTCTCTCTTCTATCCCCCTCTCTCAACGGCAGTGTGTGTGAAGGGGGGTGTCTGAGACGAAGGGGGGCGGGGGGGGGATCTACATAAAAGCTCAACGTCGGCATGCAACTCTGGCCTCCCTGCTCCCCGGACAGTGTGAAGGAACGGACAGTGCTCTAGCTTCTACCTCGAGGATTATGGAGCCCTGAATTGAGCAAGAATCAAAACACAAATTGTCTTCCTCTTTCCATACACACACACTCACACACACACACACACACACACACACACACAGACAAACACAGACAGATTCTTATATAGCGGGAGAAGGACGTCTTATTCTTATTTGTGAATGCAAGGACGAGAGTGAGCGCTTCAGCTCAAAGAAAGAGAACAAATCCACAGAAGCGCTGAGATCACTCTCCTGGAGAAATGCCCCCTTGATGGAGAGAAAGAACAAATGAAAAGGGGGGAGAAAGAGAGTGATAGAGAGAAAGAGAAAGAGAGAGAAATGACAGGGATAGACTGAGCAAGGGGAGGGAAAAAAAGCAGGGAGGGGTCGTGGGGGAAAGAGAAAAATGTGGAACATGAAACTCGGCAAATTTGACTTATAACAAGCAAAATTACACCCCGCTGTCATTTAAATTATGGCTGCCCTCTATAAAGGTGTCTTTTAGGTGCATTAATTGAATTCGGCACTATTTTCCAATAATAATCTGCAAAGTTCATCCCTGCCGTCCCTCAGACGGTCCCCCCACTGAGAGCCTGAGAAGGACGTGTCTATTTCAGTGGCTTAATTTATTCTCATGATTCGCTGATAATGACTGCCAACCAGGCTGTACATCAGAATTAACCTTCGTCTCACGGAGGTATATTACGATGACAGTCCCCGACACATTTCACCTACACAAAGGGCATTCTCCCTCTCTCTCTCCCTCTCTATCTCTCTCTCTCTCGCTCCATCTCTCTCTCTCTCTCTCTCTCTCTCTCTCTCCCTCGCTCTCTCTTTCTCTCTCCCCCTCGCTTTGCAATCACCCTGGGCGGACAGGAGATTGTTTGATAGCCGATTAATTTTCATAGGAAACCAAGTGGCCACATCGCCTAAATGACATGGCACATGCATGTATGTGCTTGGTGACTTTTCTGGCAATTAGGTAATTTTATTTAATCAATTTTTCTCCCTCTCTTTGAACCCATCCCCCCCAACCCCCCCACCCCTCCCGCAACAAAAAAATATTTTTAATTGCTTCTTTGGAGGTTTTGTAACCTCCCCTCTTTCCCCTCCCTTGCCACCACCACCATTACACCACCTATTCTTTCCCATCTCCCCCACCCACACAATATATTACCACCGATGCCAACCTAACAAAAGTGCAGTAAATTAATCAGGGCCATCAATGAAAAGAAAGAGAGATAGAGAGACAGAGGGGAAGATGGAGGGAGGGAGGGAGGAAGGGCAAGACAGAGAGAGAGAGAGAGAGAGAGAGGAGGCTTTCTAATTTCTATGCAAACCATTCAGTGTCAGATTGAGATTCCGCCATTTGCCACGGGTTTCAGTCAAAAGATTTCATTAGGGACCTGACGTCACGTTTGAAGCTGGCGCCGGATCATTTCGGTCCCATTTTCTCCCCTCATGAGTTCTTTGTTCTTCGGTCCCTTTGTAGGCTTCCGCCACCGAGCAAGGGGGCCCGATGCAAATTGCAATAATAGAATTCGCTAAGCACCAGCGCGACGGCATGATAGCCTATTTAGGGTGAAACCAAAGCAACATTCAATTTGTGGCATTAACCCAGGCACACGCAAAGGTTGCCAAAAAAGTGATTAAGAAATTACAGAATTGGCTCTCACCGCTTGAAGTTTTTTTTTTTTTTTTTTATCCATCCTTTTTTTTCATCCATCCTTTCTCTCCTCTCTTTCTCTCTCTTTTTTTCCCCCCTCCTTCCTTTTCTCTGTCTTTCTCTGCCTGCTAGTCATTCTGTCTCTCGGCACAGCGACATGGCATAAGTAATGAGGGTGGGAGGGGGTACCGAGGGCGTGGGGTTGGGGGGTGTAATTAGAATATTCTGGAAAGCAGAGGAGGGTCTGTTGAGGGCGAACGGAGGGCTGGCACTGTCAGCTGCAGGCGTCATTCATGGAGCCGGTTCAGGTCAGGAAAAACACACACACACTCATACACTGACATATACAATAGAATGTTGTGAGACACGCACACACACACACACATAAAGATGGAGCATACAGTATGAGGTACAAATATACATTAACCACATAGACATGCATAAATGCATACTGTACACTGCTGCAATACTTTATACAAAATAAAATAAATAACACTAAAACATTGCCTTTCACCACACATAAACACACACACACACTCACTAATTCACATCAACACATTAAAAACAGAAACATATACACAGACAGAAGGCTTAAACAGAAACAAAAAAAAAAATCACTTGAACTTGAAAAACAGGAAAATGACAAGGAATTGGATTGAGCAGGTCAAGGTGGACCAGCCCGAGACCAGGTTTAGACCACATCCAGTCTAAGGCCCAGGCTGTGGGGAACCAGTCAGACAGACAGACAGACAGACAGACAGTCACTCGGCCCCCGAGGGCAGAATCAGTGTCACGTCATTCTGCCTCTCTTTCCCCTGCCGAGGGGCCCTCTGCAAATAAATATAATCAATCCGCCATTTACATACAAATGGGCTTCCCCTTCTCCTCTCCTGATAATCGGCCGCCGTTCTACAGGGAGGTGAAATATATTCACTCAAACACAGCAATTTTTATATTTATCATCGGATGGTTTATTGATTTATTGTTTTTTTTTTTTTCCTTTTCCTTTTTCTTTTTTTTTGTGGCCCCACAAGCTCTGTTCCAAATAACGGAAAAAAATTTCCACTTCGTTTTATTAGGGGATATTGCGGCCGCATCTTGAGGATGGCAAGAAGCATATGCCTCATCAGGAACAGCCTGTGGGACGATTATGACTATTGACATTGTCACTCCCTCAACCCACTTATCATTGCTTATCCTGTGTGTGTGTGTGTGTGTGTGTGTATGAGGAATGAATGAGCGAACGATTGCGCCTCGTCACGGCGTATCGCGCGGCATCGTGTAATGGCTGTAAACGAGAGGAGCGCCGTGCGGCCTTTAATGACGCCTCTTTCACTTCGCGTCAAACTGATGGCCTGTCGAGGCCAAATGGACGTCAATCTCACTTTGGACTAACACACTCCTGTCAAAAAGAAAGAGGGAGGGGGAGAGAGAGAGAGAGAGAGAGAGACCGCTCTGCTGAATGCTGCCACCCATGAGCATCCAGCGACATGCTTGAACTTGATGAGTACACATACAATTCACTTACTGTGTGTATGTATGAGTGTGTGAATGTGAGTGTGTACTGTATGTGAGCATCTCTGTGTGTGTGTGTGTGTGTATGTGTGTGTATGTGAGCATGTGTGAGAAGAGAATGTGTGTGTGTTGTGTGTGGGTGTGACATCAATGGGGAAAAACGTGTGCTTTGCAGACACCTCAAATGAAAGCATCACATGCATACCTTATTGTTCTTGTTGTCATATACATAGCAGCTTTATCTCTCCCTCTGTGTGATTTTGGAAGGGGAAATGTGCCATACACTGCAATTCACTTGTGTTTGGGCACATTGCATTGTCTGGGGTTAATCTTAATAAGTCTCCGAAACACAAGTAGTGTCACTGTCGGTAATTAGGCTGTCAGGAAAGCCCTGTGCTCCCGCTCCGTTCCTTCTCTGGGCTCATGTTAAATAGGCGATCTCTTATTTTGCTATGCATTAACAGAAACATCTCCAGCCGCTGCTCTATTAACTGTTTCAGTCACCCTGCGCCAGGCTCTTAATTAGAGTTTAATAGCAGTTATTAACTCATTACGGGGCGTTGGGGGAGCATTTGGAGCCACTGTGACCTCTAGCAAAGTTGACACTTCAATGCTTGAATATTTCCCCCCCTCTCTCTCCCGAAAAAAAAAAAAAAAATTAATTGTGACCTATGCAAATGCAGGCTCTCGTCATTACAACCCAGGCTGCAATAATTAACTGGAGTGATTCAAATTAGAATGGAAACGTGGGGGGGGGGGCGAGCCAGAGAGAGAGAGTCTCCGGGACGGGGAGATCCTGCTAGGAGAGCTCCATTTTTTTTTTTTTTTTTTTTTTGAAATGCTGTATATCTCAGAGCAAATGCCTATAATAGCAGAATCCTACGTTTTTGTTTTTTTTTAGTGTTAGATCTTTTTGACACTCGTCCTACTTCCTACAATGTTTCACTTCCAACAAGCTGTGGTGTGTGTTGTGGTGTTTGTCATACTCATGGAGGGGTTACAGTACACACACAAACAAAGACAAACACACACAAACACAAATAAACACACACACACACACAGACTTACACAGACTGACACATACTCACACATTCACGCAGAGATTCAAAAGCTAACATGATGTGATTTGTGGTTTTAACACGGAAGGATTCTCATGGTGTTAACACAGTTGCAAATAAACGCTCCGCTCCCACACATTACGGGTGTAATTTGTTTACACCGTGGCACTAAGTGCTTCGTCAACACCTTGGCAGCGCTCCAACACGTTGCCCTGCGTGTAAACAAGACAAGCTTCACCACGCGTGTCACCAGCCTGACAGAGTTGCTCCAGTACACAACAGGACAGGGACTCTCTATCCCCTGCATGCATGATGTAAAGGAAATAACACTGACTTCTCCCTCATGACAGAATGAGTCAGGAAGAAAAGCAAAACAACAAATTAACCAAAAATTTCTCATTGTGTGATGACACATTCGTTTGTTGTGACATTCACTATTTCATTTGTCAGTTATTAGTGCTTGTGAAGCAGAGTACATGTATGTTGCAAGTTTGTACCAGACTTTGGGATAGACTGTCTGATCATGTCCTCATGTGCTGCTGCAGCAGCTGTTGTTGATTTCAGTTGAACACACAGTTGAACCTTCTGAGCAATGAAATGCATTGCCTATTATACTTACAAAATTAGTACATTTTTGTTTAAAATCACTTATATTACAGATATTACAGATATTACAGATCACCCACATTTTGACCCGAGCTTTTTGTAAGTGACAGACACAGGCACACACCTACAGTAAGAGGTCCAACCCATACACACACATGACGGACAGTGTTTTAGAGTGCCTCATGGGTAAAAAAATGCTTCACCCAAATTCACCCCAAAAAAGTTGGAGCCCAAAGGGCAAATTTCAGCGAGAGCAAGAGAGAGAGAGAAAGGGAGACAGAGAGAGAGAGAGACAATGGGAGAGAGAGAGAGAGAGAGAGAGAGAGAGAGAGAGAGAGAGAGAGAGAGAGAGAGAGAGGAAGGGAGTTTAAAAAAGCAAATTAACCAAAACTGTCACTCAGGAATTTATGACAGCAAGGCAGAATGCTGCAAAAATATGTTCTTTGAAGTCCTCATTTCAGCAAAAAAATATGAAAAAAAAAAACTTTATATCTAATTAAAATGATAACTGCATTCTCATTTTTCAAACTCTCCATATCCTGGGGGCCAATTGGGATGAGTGTTTCTTTTTTCACTCTCTGCCTCTCCCTCCCTCCCCCCCTCCCTCTCTCTCGCTCTTCCTCCCTCCCTCTCTCTCTCTCTCTCTCTCTCTCTCTCTCTCTACC
>JASCQY010000053.1:5180801-5193137 GCA_030264315.1 Sardinella tawilis | reverse complement strand
GAGTGTGTGTGTGTGTGTGTGTGTGTGTGTGTGTGTGTGTGTGTGTGTGTGTGAGTGTGTGTGTGTGTGTGTGTGAGAGAGTGTGTTTCATTTTTTTTCCGAATGAATCATGATAGTACTTTCTGTGCTGAGGGATTTGATATGCTCAAGGATCCAAAATTGCAGAGCTCTTTTTCTGGTTCCCCTAACACTAGGCTGATACAACCCAAAAGAGCTACATCGGAGAAACTGAACAAACTAGCTTAAAATGACATTAAAAAGAATAAAGAGATATTCTTTTTTCACCTTATCATTGTCATGAGGCTTGTTGTTGATTCAAACTTTTTTAAAAAACTATTTATTTATTTTTTTGGTTCCTGAATTGCGAGGAGCATAAGTAGCAATGCTTTTGTATGATGTAATTTGTTTATCTCTGGGACCAATGATATAAATATATAACAAATACATATTTTATGGCTTCTTGGGCCCTGCCTACCTAGCCTGATTGAAATGCTAATTTGCAAATGTGCACTGACCTACCAGGAGAGCACCCATCATCTACCAACACAGCCTGGGGTGGCATTTCTCCTCTTCACAAACACCAATGGCACACCAATGGTTCTACCTTTCAATCCGAGGGGATATATATACATACATATTTTTTTCTCATTAGAAATTAGATATCCCAATGTCCATATTTATAGTAACAAAACCAGGGGAATTATATTGCAGGGAGGGGATGTGTGGGGAGGAGGCGGGGGGGGAGGCAGGGGGCAGAAAATGTACAATGAATATTATTACAAAGACTTCCTGATTGAAATTTTCCTTCGGCATATCAAAGCTCATTTATGGTGTGACCTTCCAACTCTGCAGCAAGGACTTTCTTTATTGAGCAAGGGGACAGGTTTGAAGAGAGTAGGCATGTTATAATTGTCACGTACTGTCCCTTTTGACGACCACACAAAGCATATACGATCCATTTCATCCAGGCAGACACCCCCACCCCCTTAACTTTAATATACAACCTGAACAGGACCACTGGCGTAATTCCTGCAGCTTCTGTGGCTTGAAATGGAAAAAAGGAACTTTCCCTTTTTTATTAACCCTGAACATTCATGGAAGTCGTGGTTGTTAACCTTGTAATTCTGGGGCACTGATATACTGGCATATTGTTGCATACAATCTTTCATAAACAATCAAATGTTTAATGCAAAATAGATAAAATAACAGCTTAAGCCTTTGGGATAAATGGGATGAACTAGTGAAGCTAAGCACAGTTTCAGCTAATTTATTGCTGTGTACACTTAACCCCGACTACCCAAACGTCATTACAAGAAAATGTCGGCAGATGCACTAGAACAGACCACCATTATTATCAACTGATAACAGACCTGCAAAACTTGATGCTGAATACATTTATCAGGTTGTTTTACACCAGTCTGCTGTTGTAATGCCGCCATGTGGCTCATCTCATTTCAGATGAATGTTCCTTCTCTCTCTCTCTCTCTCTCTCTCTCTCTCTTCCTCTCTCTCTCTGTCTGTATTGGATTGGCCAGCCAGAATTACTCAGCTCTTTTTTTCTTTCTTTAGTAATGGCACCTTTTTTAATTCTCAGTGACAATCACTTAAATTTGGCCCTTCACAAACGCAACCTGCTGTGGAGCTCTGACGCTTAGGAAGACGTTTAATATTCTGAGCCACCCTCATCTCCACTCACTTTCGTCGCACCGGCCGTCCCCCGAACCCCCCCGCCCTTCCTCCTCTTCCGTCTTTCTTGCTCTCGATAACAATGACAAGGAAAGCCGGGGCGCTTGGGATTTACTAATTTCAAATTTAGTAATTTGACTGCTGATTGAGTGGAAAAAATAACCCCTTCGGACCTTGTTCTCCTTAATTACATTTTACAGTGGAGAAGGCAACTTAAAAGACAAGAGCGAGAATTTCTGACGACCTGAACCTTTACAGTGCTCTCCGGGAGGGAGCAGGCTATCATCAATTATCCTTCGATTTCAAAACGGAGCGTTTTCTGTGATTAATATGTCTGACTGCTATCTAAATCATTAAAAGGGGGCCTTATGAGATGCCATTTCCTTCAAACATACAGAAGCACATCGAGGTGGAAGAAAAAAAATCACTTATGTTTCACTGGAGCCAGAAGGTCTACCCTCTTTTGTGTTGTGTGAAATTTGCACGGTGCTAATTTGAGTGGTGGTAATGCAGCATAACAAGGAGAAAATCCTTGGCCTTAAACTTAGCATGTTAACACTGTACTCTCTCTCTCTCTCTCTCTCCCTCTCTCTCTTTCTCTCCTCCCTTGCCCCTTCTTGGCCTTTTATTCTCTTATTCCCTAACTACTTCTCCCTTTCTCTTTCTCTCTCGCTCTCTCTCTCCGGCTTCTTTTCTCATTTCTGTCTCTCTTGACATCAATCATTCTTTCACCGTTGGTGTCCCTTTTCTTTCATCTCTGCATGCAGTTCATATGGACTCTCCCCTTTTTTCTCCAAGTCTTTCCATTCAAAGATGGGGTAGAGGAATGCCATAAAACACAACAGTCTCCTTCTTTGTGGCTGCGCTTAAACTGCTGCTGCACATCTTGCACAGATTTAGCCCGCGTTTTTTTTTTTCTTTCTTTTTTTTTTTTTTAAGACCCACTACCACAGCTTTCTAGAAAGATCCGTTATGACGTGACTCAGAGCAGGCCTGGTCCAGCTGCCAGACTGTATGTCCCAAGCATGCTCCACCCTCCCCTGACAACGAAAAACCCCGAGTTACACAGACAAGAAAAATAGAGAGAGCATGAGAGAGAGAGAGAGGGAGGGATGAGGAGGTAGAGGGAGGAGGAGGAGGAGGAGGAAGAGGAGGAGGAAGAGGAGGAGGAGCAAGTGAACGGCGGGAAGGAGGGGTGTATTTTCAGTTTCAGTTAAGGCCTATGACTCACAGATTCCACCGATTTCAAAATCTCATGCTGTGCAAAAGTTCCACAGGAAACAAACTGCCTCAAAAAAAGACAGAAAGCACTAAAAAAAAAATAATAATAAACCTACAACAGCATACAATGCATCTGCTGGAGACGTTACAAGATAGGGCAAGGGTCAGCAAACAGATGTTTGTAACATCCCAAATAAAGCAGAGAAGGGCAGAAAAAAAGAACCAGATCCCGAAAGTCACCTCAGCATTTGCCAGAGGTCTAGGAGTCTATGAAAACAAAAGCATCAGCAGACATGGTTCCTTTATTTGCTCGGTATCAATCGCAGCATTAAGCTGAGCTAATGGACAGCTGTGGGTCAATGCTCCTTATCTTCAGGGTGCCAATCAAGCCCTTAAGCCCCAGGAATCAGGCTGGGGTACAGAGGTGCATCATCCCTCTCTCCTTCTTTCTCTCTCTCTCTCTCTCTCTCTGTCTCTGAGTGGCTTTTTAAACGCCGAGACGGCAATATCGATCCCCGCTGGCTTGTGTAAGTGTGTGTGTGTGTCTGTGTGTGTGCTTTAAAAAAAAAAAAAAAAAAAAGTGTATGAAATCTGTGTGTGGTAACATATCTCTGTCAGAGGTATTTGCGCCGTGTATTGTTTTGCGTGTGTATATGTATTTTGGTACTGAATAGATCATATTATGAGGCTCTGCGTGTGAGTGTGTGTATGTATGAATGCGTGTGTCAGGGATACACTGAATGTTTATGTAGGTGTCTGCGTGTGTCTAAGCGAAAAAGAGAGAGAGAGAGAGAGAGAGAGGGAGAGAGAGAGGGAGTGAGTGTGTGTGTGTGTGTGTGCATGCGCTCACGTGTATGTGTGTGTGTGTGTGTGTGTGTCAGGACTGAAGCCAGGGCTCCACTCCCCAGTCACCCTTCAGTGATCAGAGGACCTGGCAGAATGACCCGGCGCTGGGGCGATGAACCTGCAAACACGGCAGGCCAGGCTGGAGAGCCGCCCCCGCCGCAGCACACAGGACCGCCTAATAGAAATGGGGTTTAACCTTAATGTCGGAGCCAAAACCCTGTTAGAGACCAAGTAATCCCCTCTGCTCCACTCTCATTTGAAGTGGGTTCCTCTCTCTCTCTCTCTCTCTCTCTTTCTGTCTTGCTCTGTCTATCTCCACTCTGTCTCTTTCGCTCCCTCTCTGTCCTCTCCATCCCTCTCTCTTTCTATCTCTTCCACCTTCTCCTACTTCTGTGTGTCTGTGTGTGAGTTTGTGTGTGTGTGCGTGAGTTTTTCTTCAAGTTCTCCAGTCTCTTTCCCCTCTTCCAACTGATGTATTGTGTACAGGGGGAAGGGGAAGGTGCAGACATCCAGGCGACCATTGGGACTGGATCCTGCTGTGATGGGGGAGTCGCATCTCTTTGCGGAGGAGTGCAGGAATTCAACTGCTGGGAGATCTCCCAGAGATCCTTACTCCTTGCTTTAGCAGTCTGTCAGTCTGCGTTCAGAATGATTCTTCATCTGCATCTGCTTCTGTGTGTGTGTGTGTGTGTGTGTGTGTGTATGTGTATGTGTGGGGTGTAAATGTGAATGTGTGTGTGTGTGTCTGTGTGTGTGTGAGTGCGTATGTGTGTGTGTGTAGCCTACATCTAATTGCTCAACACACACTCTGTTCCCCCAAATGTTTGAACAAAAAGGAAAATTCCAATATAAATCTTTAGCTAGCGACTGAAACAATGCACACAAATGTTTGACATGAGAATGTAGGACTGGAGAATTCTCTGCAAAAGAAAAAGTCAGTGTCACAGAGGAACAGTGTGTGTATGTGTGTGAGTGTGTGTATGTGTGTGTGTGTGTGTGTGTATGAGCGTGTGTGAGGGGGTAGAAACAAAGACTCCTCAAATATTCTACTGTGGAAATATGAAGTACACGAGCACATACTCACTTCTAATGTTCGAACTGGAGCACTTTAAATCTCTGAATATCAAAAGAAAACACATGCATGCTTGAGAGAAAGGGATTTAGCGGTTCAGGGAATGTTAATTAGAAGGCTTGGAAAAAAAGGAGCCATATATCGACACACAAGACAATGAGGAAATAATTACCTCAGAGGTAGGACTACAATGGCCATTTTAATCAACCTCCGCATAAGCATTTCACCCTATTTATACAGTTTCTGATTCTCTGACCCGCCGCTAAGTAATCACTTGAAAATTACCTCTCTGTTTTAATGGCCTCTTGGTTTAGAAACATAATTTGAGCAGAGAATGGATGGCGGCTGACTTAAGAACGTATCTGGCCCGGAACCAGACAATTAGAACCTGATCAGGGCCTTGTCTGGGCCGGAGGCCCTTTAATATAAGAGGACAGGGGGGTGGAGGGAGGGGAGGGGGCGTCTTGATTTATACATATCTTTTCTTTTTTACTCTTGCATGACAACAATGAAATCAATCCTTTTGACTGAGAAACGGTTACAGAAATTCATCTATAAGAGGCCTTTTTTCCCCCCATTTCAGAAATTTAATTTATGAGAGACTTTTCAATAACAGTGTGTCTGCCTTTATATTAATGTGAAAGCTTTAGAAAGCACTGAAATAACATTACAGTAGTTTTTGTTACCATTCCAGTGTCACATTGTATTTCCTTAGTGAACGATACCATCTAGTCTGAAAGGAGAATGTGTAGTTATTATGACCCCTTCTCAACCACCAGCACCAGAAGCTTATTCATACCAGGGAAACATCTGAAGCACTTTCTGAGCAAGGAGCTCTATCTTACGTGTGGTACACTCCCATTAAACAAATATTCATCAACCTTTTGAAGTGTCACATATCCGGCAGTGTAAAAAAGGTCACTTCGCTCCTGTCAAGTGAACAACCTTGAGGATTCAACCAGTGAGAGGGCACAATCAGGGATTCACACAAAGGCCAAGTTAATGTCTTTCTTTTCATAGTGCAAAAGCCTCAAGTCGGTTTGACCTTATTGGCTCACTTCAGAATTTCCAGACTGATAAAAAAAAAAGAGAAAAAATGGAGTGCGGGAGAAAAGTAGGAGTTCTTCAGACGAGACAGTGCTTCTTTATCCAGGAGAGCACTTAGGAACTATTTGACACGCCATGAATAATGTGGTGATTAACCACCTAAACTGGCGTTGGGGGTGGGTGGTGGGGGGGTCGCTGTAATTTATTTTAGGCTGGTAGGGCTTGCAAAGCCAAAGACCTTCATTTCAGGAGGAGTCAGAAGCTTCTGGAAAAGAAGCCGTGCTTCTGACGTCTTTAGAATGAGGAGTGGGGGGAGCCCACTCCTAGTCTCTCTCTCTCTCTCTCTCTGTCTCTCTCTCTACCCCTATCTCTCTTTCTCTCTTTCTTTTTTGTGCCCTTTCAAGCATTCACACTAGAAATGACTGCCTCCAATATCATTTTGGGGCTATTTTAAGGTTTATTCAACTAAAACATCCTTTGGAGACTTCTACCCGCACTTCAACCCATCACAGACCTCACACTGCTCTGGTGACCTGCAGAGATATACTCACAACAAGTAAACCCGAACGGCGCTTGCTGTTCTCTACCAACTGTGATAAAGTCAATGAAGTTGACAGACAGAAGGGGGGTTCTATTGATTTTCTGTTGCGGCAGCAAAGACATCAGGTTATTATCTGACTTGTGGGATTTTATTTTCCACCTCAGTGAGTGGGCTTCCCATCCACTGCTGCATCCAAATCTCTCCAAAGAACCGTAGGGAAAGACAAAGAGAAAGCTCTTTCCATCATCATCATCGTCAGTTTGCCAGGCGATATCGCTATCGTTTAACAGCCTGACAGACATTGAGAGGCCCCATCATTGTAGATGTCTTGAGTTCCAAACATCAGTCATGGTAACCCTAAAACAGGGTGACGTCTACTTTCTGAAGAGAAACACGGACATGGCATGCAGTTAGTCACTTTCAGCCTTCAATATCGGTGTGAGAGAAAGGGGATCGATTGTGAAATAAAATGAAACTGTCTGCTCCCAAACTTCACGAGTCAGATGACAAGTGAGAGACAACGAGAGTCAGACAGACAGAGAGAGCGAGTAAGAAAAGTGATATGAAGAGGCATACAGGGAATGAAAGACATGATGCATTGCACCTGCTTTTGCAAAACGAGAACATGACTTAAGTTTCTAAAACCAGACGTGCCAGTACTTTTTTGCTTTGGTTTCATGGGTAAACAAGCAACCAACAACCACGTCATCACATGAAAGAAGAGAGAGCAAAAGACAGAGAGAGGGGGAGAAAGAGAGAGAGAAAGAGAGAAAGAAAGAATGAAAGAAACACAGAGGAAAAGAGTGAGAGCTGGAAAACTTGACAACCTAGAAACAAAAGAACTGTTGTGTCAAAGGCAGAAAAAAACAATCCACCAACAACTGCATGGATGGAAGCAATCAGTTGCTATTAGCGTTGCTAGATGCCACAGAACCCCAGAGAGGGGGAAAATAGAGAGGGGGAGAAAGAGTGAAAGAGAGAGAGAGAGAGAGAGAGAGAGAGAGAGAGAGAAAGAGAGAGAGAAAGAGAGACTGAAACAGAAACTTGCTGCACTCTCTCTTCTTCCTTCCAAATCACTGCGATCAGGCCTTTGTGAAGGTCAGCGAGCTGCGCTCCAAACAATAGCGAAGCCAATGAGATTGAGTGGCCTGGTCTGTAATACGGAGTGTTTGACCTGTTTAAATGAATTGTGTGCGGGGCTGTAGCTGTGGGGATAAAGAGGTCTTATGGGGGCGATCACACAGTGCTGCTGGTGACTGCACAGGCTATACATAACCCTGGCAGAACTAAGAATAAGATTCTTCACAAGCGTGAGGACTGGGTGGATATCACTGCAAGTGCTTCTGAAAGAAAAACAGAGCAGAGAGAGAGAGAGAGAGAGAGAGAGAGAGGAAAGGTTCTCAGAATGGAACTATGTGATAAGGGTGTGGTGACCATTTTTCCTCTTTAATTAAAAAAATAGAGGAAAAAAATTAAAAACAACAAATGGTGAGAGTTTTCCAATCATAACCACAGCTTCACAAGGCCAAAAACGCTTTCTGCCTTCTCTCCCGACAACTAAAAAAGAAACTAGATTGAAAGAACAAGAGAAAAAATCAGAGAGAGAAAGAGAGAGAGAGAGAGAGAGAGAGAGAGAGAGAGAGAGAGAGATCCAGAAACAGCATGGATGCATTATTCCATTCCACAATGAGCTTTATACCTCCAGGGGTTTTTCCTGGCTCAAAACAATGTTAATGTAATACCTCAGTAGATCGTGCCCATACACTGTCTTCATCTAGTCCAAGCAAACATGCTGCAGGGCCACTGCACAACTACTGCTATTTCAACATAATAGCAAGCTACTTGCTTGTTTCGATTTTCTTAAACAACGGAAAAGACTTTTTTTTATTAAATGAGTGACAAGGAAAGTCATCCCTGAATGAATGAGTCTGACTAAGAACCAACTGAAAAGAAATTGTAGCTTTGACAATGACTAAGAGACTACTTTCATGGGAATCACAGTTTGTTCAGCAGATAAGCTACAGTAGCACTGCACTAATTATAGCAATATCAGATAGAGCCCTTCTCAAGGGTGAAATAGGGACATCACACCACTCACAAACCATGCAAACTCAAACACCGTGCAAAGGTCCACAATAATTGTGCATCAGTTTACTCATACACTACAATATGTCTATGTATTTGTATTGTATACAATCAATTTACTTTACAATCTATTATTAAGACAGTTGCCTCTTATAGGTTGCTGTTCTTCGGATGATTCCCATAGTCTACCATGACCCTGACCTCATCACAGCCTGGAATTTATGCTGTTGAATTGGCGAACATTGCCTGTTTAATGTCAGGCCACCCAAGAATGCATTTAGGCCTACTGGTACACATTTCCATATTCTCATTTTCAATTGAAATGCTTTAGTCACACCAGTCACACCATCTGGGGACGATAAGTATAATATCTAGTCAAAAGTGATCTGAGCAATGCAAGGATTCAGGTTTCTAACAGTATAATAGTTCCCCATAGCAAGTTTCTTACACTGTTTTGACTCTGATTGAGTGACGCGCCGGAGCAGCAATGTACTAAATATCACATATAACTTTAGTACAATTGTCTGCTGCTTTCTAAGTATAACAACACTTGTCAAAGCCAACTGTCAATGACACTGAACAGGCATATCATGTTCGAGACAGTAATGCGAGAATATTCTTGACTTTTCGATTTGTTCATGGAGGTATTACTACATAATAAAGAAGTGTCAAAATCTCAATATAAAAGAAAAATAAAAAAAAGCTGCTTCTAACCGATATGGTGTTGCCTCAACAAATGTTCTATTTTGAACCCTGGATGTTCTTCTGTGACACACTTTATAGAAAACCTCCACTGGGAACACCCCTTCCAACCTCAGTGGGTGTGGAAAAAAAGGTTCATTTTTACAGAACACCCCCCAAACAAATCTTTCCTCTTTTAAGACCCACCTCAGGTCAGTTAGTTCACCTAGCCAAAAAAACTTACCATCCAATCCAGCAGCCACTCATAAGGCCTGAGGCCTGCGGTTTCCACTGCACCATCAGGTATGCTGGATTTGTCTTTCGGTCCCAACAAATCTCTGGTGTACGAGCCCTAGCCAGGACACTCCAAGCCAAACCACAAAGGGCTTTCCTTACTCACTCAGTCCTCCGAGTGCTTGGCCCAGTCACCAGCGAACACTGCCATTATTATCTAATAACACAGCCCCCCCAGAAAACACACACACACACACACACACACACACACACACACACACACACACACACACACTGCCAAGGGCTAAATGGATAAAGCTATATGACACACGCAGCCCCTGCTTGTGATTTTGCATGGCAAGATTTATGTAAGAAGTTATGTGTCATGCAAACATGTGATTTGATTTTCAAACAAACCACTTGTGTGCTTGTGAAGATAGCTGATTAAAAAAGCGATTATTGTAACTTTCAAAAGTTCAACAGATTCTCAGTAATGGTCCATAGGCAATCACCTCAACATGTTATCTAATTAACCACGTTCTAAAAAAGGAGTATGTTGCCATTTCTGTATCTTCATTTATAGACACCAGGAAATTAAATCAATTTTGCATTTCTTCCCTCGTGGAAAAAAAGAGAGGAATCCTGACAGTTTCTCTGATTTCATCACAGATTCTGTATCTGTACTGATCACAGAACTTTGTATTTTTCCACATGCTTGCGGAAACAAACTGGGCAAGAGACCCAGCGGTCATAAAAATAAATAGGAACCAGTCTGTAGAGTCTGATGTAGGCCAAACAAGCCCGGTTTATCATTGACTTCACTAAAATCTACAGACCACTTGCAAATCAGAATACACTTCTATAGTACCATGCGAGAATAGAGGAACTTGGAAGAGGAAGAGCTTTTGTATCATCAAACCAATCACATGGTAAGTTGTCCACAGATGTCAAAAAAACTATTTTAAACATACATCCTTTCCCCATTCAACAGCAACACGCCAATCTAAGAACTGCTCCCTTGTGTTTTGATTGATTTAAAAACAAAGACCTGTCTAAGCTGATGTGATTATCACTGATGTGAAACACTAATTACCAAACATAAGGCAGTGAGCATGACTGACCAAGGCCAAGAGGATGAGTGAATGAGTGAGTAACCTACAGTAAGTATGTAGAGAGGAGACATCGAACTTACTTCTGACGAGGTTCTCATGGGTGTGGCCTCCTTCTGTCACATGCTCTGGCGTTCCGCTGGGCTGTGGTTCGCCCGGAGGCCGAGTTTTGGTTGTTGATGTGGCGTCTGGTGATTCACAACTGTCATTGTTGCATGCGCAGCCTGGAAGCGAAACAGAGAAGGGGGTGACCTCATTCGCTAATCCACATGAAAAAACCACAACATGGAAACGATTGTTTGTGTATCTGTATATCAACGCAACCTCAATCTATTTGCACCCGCTTCAAGCACTTTCAAGAACTGCAGTGTGCTGTCGCACATTATGTGAGAAAAAAAGGAAAAAGGTCAGTGCAAAAATGAGCTTGGCTTAATATCGAGTGGAGGTTTCTGCTGCGCCCTTCGCCAGATAAAACATATTCCTTTTTGGCACCGGGGTTATACAACAGTGTGGGCGGACCAGGTAACAGGCAGGCCAGAGCTCTGGATCTCATTTTCTTCTCCCCACAGCTTCCCTGCGCACAACTACCTGCCAAGCTTTTTACAGCCATAAAGACAGCATTCATCTAAGTTAGGGGAGGAGGCAGGGGACAGAAAATAGCTGGGCAAATGTGTCTGATAGCCATGCAAGAAGCCTAAACAAAACTTTAAATAATACAAGATAAAGTCATAAAATTACATAAGTGATCATCCTCCATATACTGTAGAAATCATGTTGCATTATTCTTCAAGCCACAATACTGTGATAATGTTTGTAACTAAACTTGTGAACAGATCTGTCCTAAGAAGTACAAGAGGGATTGGGAATTGGTGACATCAATTTCAACCACCCAAATAGAAAAAAAACACTTTCTTCTTCTATTACTAACAGTGAACTTGCACAACACCTGAGGAGGCTCAGCTGTTTTGGCTTGAGGAACGAATGAAGAATGTCTCTGCTGGGCCACTGCAATCACATCTCACCTCTGTTCTCTGTTCTCTCTTTCTTTTTCTCTTTCTTTTTGGCCGAACAAAGACTATATTTGTTTCATCTCTCTGACTCTCCCCCACTTCTCCTCACTGGCCTGACGAGAGGACATGATGGATATGGTACAGTTGTTTTAGATACAGAGATAGATACGGCCTCATCTCAGCCTCACTGCTCTAATGCAATGAGAACCTTTTTTTCTCTCTCTCTCTGCCTGCAGCACCTCTCCTGAATCGATGCACTCTTACTAAGCTGAGGCTAGCGTGATGCATCAAAGTATTTAGTGATTACAGTTTGAAATAAATTAGGTCTATTCTCGGAACATAACACAGTCCTCTGAGAGGGAAATCCAGCCTCAACACTGATGCTTTGAAGGTCCCGAGAAAATCCATTTGCCACCAGTGTCTGTGATTGCTTACTTTGTCCTACTTTGCTATTTTTGACAGTACTGTAATGATGCTTGGTATAAATAGAATGGTTGACGGTTCAGTGGCTCCTTTAAAAAAATGGGGCCAGGCTTATTTTACATGTGATAATCTTATGGACAACTAGAAAGTTAATTAAAACTATAATTGGCATTGGGTGTTGCTAATAGCCACCAAGTCATCCCTCCCCCGTTCTGTCCTTTGTAAGCTTGACACAGGCTTGTAGGCCTACATATTGATGTCTAGTATTTTAACAAATATAATTTCAAGAAAAATAGGTTCTGCCAGATTGTAATTTATAGCACATTTTGGCACTGGCATGAAAAAACGCAGCCTTTTACCTTGTGGTAATGACACATTTAT
>JASCQY010000053.1:5173301-5175801 GCA_030264315.1 Sardinella tawilis | reverse complement strand
TGTGTATGTGTGTGTGTGTTTGCGTGTGTGTCTGCGTGTGTGTGTGTGCGTGTATGAGTGTGTATGTGTGTATACACATCTGGACCGGCGTCTGGTATGACTTCAAGTATGCCTGTAATCAGTTGCAAATGTTAGCGCAGGCCGGCCACTGGTTCATAAATATGTATCTGTCAAAATGGAAAAGCAGTGAGGCCTTTGCACTGCTGAGTGCAGGGGTTGAATGACAACTAATGACACCCCTAAAGAGTTGATGAGTGGGAGACAGCGAGAGGGAGGGAAAGAGATGGAAAGGTAGGATGGCAGAGAAAAGCAGGGCCACAGAATCTGCATGTGCACTGGTTAAACACGTGAGCAAAGACCAAAATAGCTAACAGGTTGTGAAGAGTGTGTGTGTGTGTGTGTGTGTGTGTGTGTTTTGTATACACGTGTATGCCAGTGTTGGTGCACATGTGCCGCGTTCTGCAAGATCAAAGCTAAAATAAAGACCTGTGCCAATTTAACCTCGTTGACATTTTCTCTAAAACTACAAATACATGTCACATTATCCAATCAGTCTCTGTAGCGCAGAGTGGCAGCTTGCTGACTTCTTTTGCCAACAGGCAGAGGTCACAGGAACCTTTGTGAATAGAAGGAGAAGGCAGTGAGGGAAATATCCTGCCTGGACAGATAGGAACAACAATGAAGTGTTCACCCAATACACACACACACACACACACACATCACACTTATGCAGATACAGTACACACCACACCACACATGGAGCTCTTGTGTCAGAGCCCCCCCCAACACACACACACACACACACACACACACACATACACTTGCACACACACACACACACACACACACACACACACACACCTTCCACCCCTGACACTGTTAGCTCTTGTGTCAGATTCTCCATTTTCACAGCTGCAGCAGGCTCCAGAGTGCGTCAAAAACATGTCAGATGTAAAGGTGGGAGGATAGGCCTAAGCATATGGCACCCCCTGACTGGGAGGCAGGCAGAAGTATACTTTATGGAAAAAAAGAAAGGGGAAGAAAAACAACGATGTCACAGTACTGTACATTATAAGAGTACATCAGCATTGGGGTTCTTTGCCTGAGGTTGTTGACTTTGTATTGTGTTTATGCTTGTCTATGCAATGTGTTTTAGTGTGTGTGTTTGTGTGTGTGTGTGTGTGTGTGTCTTTGAATTCCATCTTTTATCTGATGATATTGTATACTCTATGTGTGTGTTGGTATGTGTGCATGCTTACTTGTGTGTGTGTGTGTGTGTGTGTGTGTGTACAGGTATGTGTCTTTGAATTCTGTCTTGCATCTGCTGCTGATACTGTACACTATGTGTGTGTGAGTGTGTGTGTGTGTATGTGTCTTTGAATTCTGTCTTGCATCTGCTGCTGATATTGTATACTGTGTGTGTGTGTGTGTGTGTGTGTGTGTGTGTGTGTGTGTGTGTGTGTGTGTATATGTGTGTGTATACTGCATATGTAGTCGTGCACACGTGTTTGTATTTGTGTTTCTTTGGTGCTCCATGTTTCAATATTGTATTGCACGTCCACAAGCCACTGTGAGCGCCAGAGGACAGTATCCTGTTCCTAAACAAATATTTCAAACCGACGAGATTGTTTTGGTCGCCACTTTGCCCCCTGCTAATGATGGATCAAACCCATTTTTCTGGAGGGCGCAGGGTCCAAAAACATTTTTCTTTCTGCTTATGAAATTCAAATCCGGGCCAAAACAGCTGGTGTGCATTCTCCCTGCCTTTCGGGTTTGTTTATTTGTTTGATCGGAAACAAAATTATGTTTAACTTTTGTTTAGAGTGGCTTATAAGAGATGGAGTATTAACATAAACTTCAGGCAAGGTCCACTAGCAATGGCTATACAGTCACAGTAGGGTGGAACTGAGCTATTTCTGAGAGGCGTGAGGCCCAATACATTTAAGGTCCTGTTCTGAGCTTTTAAACACACACACACACACACACAGAGACACACAGACACACACACACACTCAGACGCACGCACACACACAGACACACACACACACATGTTAGAGATACACATATGGTACATATGTATGGGCAGAGATGGGCAAACACTGAGATGAATGTGACACACACACACACATACATACATGCATACACACATGCGCACACAGAAACACGTATACACACACAAAATCAAACTCTCAAAACACACATAAACCATCTTGTGTAAAAGTGCATCAAAAACACTACAGTATGTGTGTAGGGTGAAAATATTCTTATGGTATAGAAGCCATGCATTGCAGATACAGACTGGACAGTTTATCCAGCCCCTCTGATAAAGACCCATACCCATACCCCCCCCCCACAGGATATCAGATAATATTTGAATATTGAAAATCTGAGAGCGCTGCATTCTCTCCCTCTCTCCAACTTATTCTCTCTCTCTCTCTCTCTCTCTCTAATTCTCTCTGTCTGTCCGTCCATTTTTTAATTTAAGGTTTTAATTTACCCC
>JASCQY010000053.1:4995767-5009856 GCA_030264315.1 Sardinella tawilis | reverse complement strand
AGAGTGATCCAGAGCATAACTTCCCAAAAAAATGGAAAATGGGGGGAGAGAGAAAGAAAGAGAGAAAGAGAGAGAGAGAGAGAGAGAGAGAGAGAGAGAGAGAGATGGAAAAAGAAAAGGAGAAAAAAATCTTGGAGGTTTAGTAGTGCTCTGTGACTGAGGAACACCAAACAGCATTACTGCGACAGGGATAATTACTGAGAGAGCCGGGGCCTCTTAAGCACGTAATGCAGTCTTTTATCTGAGCGAGTCAATCTCTCCTGGGCTGACAGCTAGCAGCATATGATCCCCGTAAACAAATACTCTCACGCGGCCTGAAAGTGCCAGGAAAGGCCAAAACTGTCAACACAAATTCCATTCTTGAGGAGGCAAAAGGAGGAGAGGGGAGGGGAGGGGAAGGGGGAGGACGAGGACAGAAGTAGGAGAGAGAGGTGGCATGGAGGGAGGGGTAAGAAAAAAAAAAAAAACAGAGAAAGAAGGCGAAAAAAATGAAGGAAGAGAGAAAGGAAGAAAAAAATAATAAAGGAGACTTGATCACCTCTAGTTGCCTTAACTTGCATGGAGGGTTGTCATGGCAACCTGGGGAGGAAGTTAAAGTGGATAAAAACAGAAAGCATCTTTTTTTTTTCCCTCCCCGCTGTAATTGCCATTACGGCTCGACGGCACCTTTTTTCCCCCAGCTGCGTGCGTTGCTACGACAAGGCTAGCGCTCGACATTTTTCTCTGACCAGCACGCTCTGACTCTTTGTTTTTTTTTTTTTTTTTCCCTTCTTCTGCTTCTTTCAACCACCCCCCCAAAAAAAAACCTTCAGTCCTTTCGCCTTTTTTTTTTCGACCCTCCTTTCCAAAATAGCCGATCGCCTCTGTGGGGGCTACGCAAGTGAGCGGTTGTTTTATTTCAGACCGACTCTCTGGGCATCGAGGGCAATCAAGATGGCAGAGGGTGAAAGCTGAGTTTACTTGAACTTTTCAAAAACAATGAGCCAAAAAAAAAAAAAAACATTAGCTATTTATAAAACCTGACGAAACGCAGGGCACCTCACCCCCGGAGATCGCAAAGAGCAGACAAGCGAACCAACAAGCGAACCAACCAACCAACGAGAAACAAGTCAGGAGCTTTCCCTCTCGTATGCCCTGTGCTTTCTCCTGCTCTCGCTCTCGCTCTCGCTCTCGTTCCCGCTTCCCGCTGCTCCAGCCGAGAGGCTGGCCTCTTTAGGCTGATGCATGGCGGCTATTTGCATGTGTGCATATTTAAAAGCCATAGCAAGAGGTAATGTAGCAGAGCAGCGTCGCTATGAGAGGCTCAAAAATCAATATGGAAGTGCCCATTAACCTACCCCCCCCCCCACACACACACACCACACACACACACACACACACACACACGCAGACACACGCAGACACACGCAGACACACACACACACACACACACACACGCAGACACACACTATGTGAGCTGTGGTGATGGAGACACAAGCAGCTCCATCGCTGTCTCACTCCAACTTAACTCTGATAGGGATAGATGATAGCAACTTGTGACAATGCACACACATCAATCCTCAGGAGAGTGTTCATTTTGCTATTAACATAATGAAACGCACATACCGTCTCACACATATACATAAACACACGCGCGCACACACACACACACACACACACACACACACACAACCTCGAGTCTATGATAAATGCATCTCATTCAGATGAATGCATGTCTGAGGCTTTGCTGACCCCATGCTGGTGTGTGTGTATGTTAGTGCGTGTGTGTGTGTGTGTGTGTGTAGAAAGGGGGAGCATAGTGTCACAGAGGTCAGCTGTCATTTGTCTGCGGGAGACAGGCATGTTAGGGCAGGACCCCCCCAAAACACCAATCCACTCACCCACCCACAATCACCCCCTCACTCCAAACTGAAAGTCGAACGGTCAGAATAAGGCTAATTAAAATCACCTGGTGATGGGGGGATATGGCGTGTGTATGTGTGTGTGAGCACTGTGCATGTGCGTGTGTGGCTGTGTGTATAAGTAACAAAGGGCTCAGCCTGGGCACAGCGGCGGGGTCTGAGGGTGTACGAGTCCCAGGCCGCCACCGAGTGCCCCTGACAGACTTTCTTTTTTTTCCCCCTCCTTCTTTTTTAACGGCCGAGCGTTATTAGCCCCTGCTTTGAAGAGCACCGCCGTGTTGAGTGATGAGGTGGTGGTGGTGGAGGGGGTTGTGGAGGCAGTAGAGGGGGGTCAGGGTGGAGGTGGTGGTGGTGGTGAAGGGGGGGATGGCACACCTGCATTTCACCTGTGCAGCTGCCAACAGCACACAGAGGTGTGCCTGTTTTAATGCAGGGTCATAAACTAGGCTCGGGTCACGGTAGGTAGGGGGTGTTGGAGTTGGTGCTGATGGTTGGGGCAGAGGTAGGGGGTAAAGGGTGGTGTTGGAGGGGTTTGGGGAGGGGGGAGGGGTGGGGGGACCAAGGCACCTTGTTAACGCTTTTTAAAAAAAAAAAACCCTTACTGATTGATTTCTTCTCAGCCTTCCTCAATCCGAACAGACGAGGCTAAAGGGCTGTAATATTCCGAGGCCAGCCAGAGCTAGTCTCCAATGTACACTTCACCTCTCAACACTATCTGCCTCTCATATCTAATGTACAATTAACACAGCCTCACGGACGACACATTACGGAGAAGAGGCTGCAAGAACACGGTAAGATGGAAGGCACTGCTAAACAATTAAGACAAAAACACAAAAAAGGTATTGCTGTGCATCCACACTTATTGATAGAATGATTATACAATAATTAATAATGCTATGTGATACAAAACTCATGTTTTGAACACTATATTTCCGCATGTTAGATAAAATAATTTTGAATTAGCCTATACAAATTGCCTGTACTCAATTAATTTAAAATTTGGCTGATACACAAATGCTCTGGAATTATCAGAGAAAAATAATAATGCATGAATCATATGCAAATTGAGTTCAGCTGAACATGCATAGCAAAATTATCAAACACTTCAGGCAAAGCAGGTAGCTCAGTCAATTTTACACATTTGCAAATTGACACAAAAATGCAATATGACCTTTTCATGAAAATCGTGCTCAAAAAGAATCACATCAGTAGACATCAGTAACATTTCATATTTACAAGGTCGCAGGACACAAAGTACTTTTTTCTTAAAACTTGTATGTTATATATATTTTGCAAAGGTTTAACCTTGCGTTCGTCGCGAGAAATAAAGCAGTAATAAAAGTAGCTTTTTAAAAATAAAGTCTCCAAACATATAGTCTAAAGATCAGAGGCAAAGAAAAACACATGTTGATCTAATGCATTTCGCTTGGACTAAAACTAAATACGTCAATGAATGATATAGAGGTCAAAATAGTGCTGTGTTAGGTGTGACAATCTATTTGTGCTGACCAAGATATTGTTTGTAGGCGACATAAACAACAACACATTAACTTGGCGCAAAAGGAAAAAGTATGTCCGGTAGCATCAAAGAGTCTTTGGTCATCTTAAAAGCGGCTATGCCTCAACTCCCCGTTGACTCTTCACTGACCCACGCCACGCCGGGGCTGCTGCTGGGCTGGAGGGACCGACCTACTAGCAACAAACTATCGCACAGCGACTATTGTGTCGACAACAACGCCAGAGTTTAGTAAGCTAACCACAAAGCAACTAAAATGCTACCTTTCGACCAGCCTTTCCCCTTATCAGAGGTCCTGGAGACGCAGACCACCTATCGATAACGAGTTGTGAAGTGAAACTCAACGGGTGAACAGAGATTAATAGTGAAGTGTAGAAGAAAAAAAAACTTACCAAAAACAGACTAGTAGCTTTCTGCCTCCGTCAACAACGCGGGCAAGAAGGAATTTAGGAGTCTATGTGGGTTGCACAGTTATGCAAGCTTCGCACGTGAAGGTACGAGTTAATCATAAAGTAGAAAAATGAACAACAAGGCGCAGAGTAAATAAAAGCTGCGATATTCCTCCGCTCGGAGATGCCCGCGTAGCCGTGCTGCTGTCTTCAGTCAGTGTGCTGCTGTTATTACTCACGCAACAGAAACAGCAGTACACTCCGTCCTGCTAGAATGCTCTCGCATGACGCGCAATGCCAAGAAGTAGCTTGTTTTTGCATTACGATTCAATACATCAAGATGTATTCCGCGAAGTATTTGGGACTAGCTTATTAGAATGCAGACACAGGGGAAGCACTTACGCGGAGTTGGATATTGTTATTTTTTGGAGCACTGCGACCCCATGTGACGTCATTGTCCACCTGCTATGTAAACAAAAAACTCATCAGAAGTTTAATGAGTGCACCCCTTCAGACAATCACAAATAAAACACCATACACCACTGTCTGATACACACCTTATATATTTGGACACGATGGCTTTTCCAGATAGTAAACTGTAGCAGAAGACTCTCTCTCAGAAGACTCTCATCAGTTCCACAAATAGCGTCTTAACAAATAGTCAGTTTTTTTTTTTTAAATCAATATCTAAACTGAAGAATTATAACTGGAGAATGAATGAAAAGATTAATTAATTTTGAAGTCTAAGCTAGTTTGAATAAGAATCATAGTTATACCTCGTTTATATGTTTTACTTTTGTTTTTTCAGTCATAACTGACCAAAGTTCACTGTTAGGAAACAAACAGTAAACAGCTTTCACAAATATGTAGTTTTTGGCAATATTTGCAAATCCATAAATATAATGGATTTGGCCAATATGGCCAATATGTCATCACAATTGACACGTCTTGTGAGCGGCATATCTGGCTAGTTTTCTTCGTTGTAGCCTACCTTCAGGCTACAAAACATGCCTATATTGAAATCCACATAGCCAACCTTAATTGCAAACAACAGTTTAGATAGGCTATTCAACCTTTGGAATGGTTGTTTTCAAAGTCGCGAGAAAGATGACCAATTCAGAAACAGTCTTCACAACCGTTTCATTTTATTTAGAGCATGTTTATTTGTTTTACGCATGTGTTCATATGACATAATTTTTCTATAGCCATGTATAATTTCCTGTGTAATTAAATAATCGACACATTATTGATTAGGCTGTACATTTTTAAAGCAAGATGTGTCTATACATGTCTTTTTTTTCGTGGTTGATTTACAGATGTGCGCTATTGATATAGGTCTTTCTCAAATTATACTAGATTTTCACTGAGCAAGAAAGCCTTTGTGCCTTTTGTCATTTATAATGAAAACAAAAATCTTAGGCTATGTGCCGGTATGTGAAGAATATCCGGTCTTAAATGCCTGATTGTGGAAATATTTATCAATTGCGTTTTAATTGTAATATGCCTAATTAATATGTTAATCACAGAATTAAATATTTAAGCTAACAATGTCATCTATTTAAAATAGATATCGCAATAACTTTGCCATAACTTATGCCTTCTCTCAAGAAGCACAACTGGACATACGATAGATAGCCTAGAATATAACTTATATTTTATTTGTTTTGTGAAGAACAGAATTTTCAAAGTTCTGTTACGCCTTAGATTGTATGATAAGTGTCTTATTATAAGTCATTTTTTGGAGGGGGAGGTGGGGGTGTCGTAATATTTACGGCGTTTGACCTCTTAATGTTTATAATGAGCCTGTTCATTCGCATATACATCCGCGAAAGTGTTTACAAATGCATCCTACTAAGATAAAATAATAGATTTTTTTTCAACATGATACGCCAGCCGCAGTCTATTTTATAAAAGGATTGCAATATTCCTTGCAATTTCTTTCTTACAGATGTTGCCTTTCATCCAGTGCCTTGTGCATTATTTTGGTGTGTCTTATAAGGGAAATTTGTCATTCCAGTACACCCTGTAGCTACAGAAAGATGTCTCTAAACTGTGAATAAACGGATGAGTTTACAGTTCGGATGGATGATTATGAACTTTTGCCTCCCCCTAGCGGTTCTTTAATGCACCTCATCATGATAAACCAATCGACACACCTTGTTTTGTAATGCTGCACACATATCTAGGAGTACAGTGCCACCCAACGGATTTATTCAACGTTGCAATAGCACAACTTTTACAATATTGTATAGCATTATGCTTAGTTCAAAATGGCGACTGGGCAATCATGGCCTAGGCTACTATCACAGATTCACAGTGTCTTGGCTAAGTTGCTGGTAGAAAAAAAAGAAAATATCTGGAATTGCAATAGAATGGATAGGTTTGGAGAGAACTGTGATAGTTGGAAAATCATATCAGGTAGGACCAACAAAAGTATGATATTCAGTATTGGTAATGTCTGTCATGCATAATGTGGAGGCATTCAACCCAGATAGCTTTTTCATATACAGTAAATGTTGTCTTGGATCTGAAGCTGGGGTAAGCTATATGCAACTGTAGCTGAAGTTAATGTGAAATCAGCAGAAATAGAATGGAGCTACACTTGGCCACTAGACAGACCTATGACACTGTTGCATCAAATTGCAGAGAAACAGTTTTCTATTGAAACTATATTCTGACAAAGAAAATATTGCTGTGAGTATACACAATACTAATTTCTGCTGCACTTTACTAGACAAGATACATGAAGCTAGCCTGGGTATATTCTTTAATGTGTTTACGCCTTTTGACCACAATTGCCACACAACAGTTTCAGTCACTGAAAATAGCTATGTTATAAACCTCCGGGCAAAGTGACGTTTTTTTTTTTAACTCCCACTTTAGCAACCATTTTAGTGTAGATTGGTGTGTACCAGTCTTGTGTCTTCAGTAAACTGGTCTTTGCTCATGAACTGTGCCAGTAGGCCAATCTTTGCTTTTATTATTTAATGTTCAAATAGTCTACTGAGGTCAGTTTTGACCTTGTGTTGTGTTGAATTAAGATACTGATTTACTGGTTGTAATAGCTAATTGTACAGTAATTTGTGACACCATGATATCCTTTCCAGCGCTCTCATCCTCAGAGTCTGCCATCTTATGTACTGCACATTGCTTTCCTCCAAGCAAAATCCAACATTTTCCATATCAAGGGGCAGGATTCTCTCTCTCTCTCTCTCTCTCTCTCTCTCTCTCGCTTTCTCTCTCTCTCTGTCTATTACTCACTCACTAATTCACACACACATTAGTAGTGACATGAACAAACAAACAAACAAATACATAATGGAGTGTATTATCCAACAATCGAAAGGCTTATAAACTGATTTGAACTTCTTGTATACTGCAATCATATTGGTATTATATTCCTGTTTTATGTTGAGTCATTTTGAATGATTAATTGCTGTATTATTGGAATTCATTGTTATTTTTGCTAGGTTCCATAAAACTATCCCTACCCAAATGGCATAGTATCTCAGACCTTAGAGGTAGGCCTACAGTCTTGAATTACTTCCATTGCTTAAGTAAAGAGAAAAATATAAGATAAAAGATACATCAGACAAGTACTGTATTCACGGACTCATGTTCATGTCATAGGTTGTAATGTTATAGTACATGGTCATGGATACACACACACACACACACACACAAAAAAAAATCAGACACAACCATTTTCTTCTCTGATTTGTGCCATCTGCCCATGTCACACTCTACGATCAAAATCATCTGATATCATAGGCCTATAGTGGTTTGATGCCATGACTGTGTATTCTGGCAACACATCAGACATTATTTGAAACTTAACACCTTTCACAGTCTATGTGAAGATTTTTCCTATCGCAGTGCTCTTTCCGCTTAAGCAGGCGCTACATGTCTGGCCTTGTATCATGTGGTGTTATAGATCATGCTCTTCAGCGTTCAGCAACATTTGGGAGGTTGTGTTTGTGTGTGTGTGTGTGTGTGTGTGTGTGTGTGTGTGTGTATTTTTGTCTGTGTGCGGTTGGAAGGTTAAGGGGGGGGTTCAGACACGATGATTCTTTCTTGTGCGTTTGCCAGTGACACGTCGGGCACGCGGGACATAGCTTTTACGGGTGAAGGGAAGGGGTGTTATTTATAGTGCTGGCTCGGAGCACAATCTTCTACTGTAACCAGAGAGCCATAGTCTGTCAAGTCACGTTGTCTCGGGTGTCAGTGGGGGTAAGGGGATGAGGTAGAGCCGCTGCCCTGTCTGCCTGCCTGCCATCCTGCCACCCTGCTTCCTTAGCACTGTCGTATCTGCCGGCATTCCCAGTCTGCCCTGGCATGTCTGCAGAGGAGGCACCAGCCAGAGGGGCCTCCTGTTTTTCCTTGCCCCTGGACAGTAGCCGGTGGTTACGGAGTGCGGCCATGAAAGACGAGGACAAGAACAGAGGAGAGAAGGGAGAGAGAGAGGAGATGGACAGCATGGGGAAATGGCTACCCAAGTCCCTGACGACAACAATGGCAACAACAGCGATTACAGGCTCGACTGATGTTTCCGAGGAGTCCGAACCGGAGAGCCCCCCGCCTATCGTGCGAAGGAAGGTATCCTTTGCTGATGCGTTCGGCCTGGACCTGGTGTCCATTAAGGAGTTCAGCAGTCTAAACAGCGAAGGCCCGGTGGAGAATTACCTCTGTGGACTGGATACGGACGAGTACTACTTGTCGTGTCTGTTTACCCCACCTTCACCTGAGGTCCTGCTGGAGAAGGTGGAGGAGCAAAAAGTGGCATTGGAGGCCATCTCACTCCTCCCCGGGACCACCACCCTGAGGGGCACCGTGCGTGTCGCCAACCTCTGTTTCCAGAAGGCCGTGTACGTGCGCACCACCTTCGACTGCTGGGCAAGCCACTTTGACCTCCTGGCGGAGTACATTCCCGGCTCCAGCGACAGGGACACAGATGGGTTCAGCTTCAGGGTGACCATGGTGCCACCCTTCGAGCCAGAGGGCGTGCGGGTCGAGCTTTGTCTACGGTACGAAACACCCGCAGGAGATTTCTGGGAGAACAACGATGGAATGAATTACGTGCTGTATTGTCGGAAGCGGATTCACCGGGATATAGAGGAGAAAGAGAACACAAAAGTCAAAAAGGAGACCAGGGCAAAGAGCAAACGAAGCTGCCTCAAAGCTTCCAGGTAAGGATGCGCATTTTAACAGCTATTTGATCGCTAAATACCGACCACATGCAAAGACCCCACACAGTGTATAGTGTACCACTACACAGACCATTAAAGTTTAAAAAAAAAAAAAATAATGTAATGGCATTGTGCATGACGATCAAATTCTTTTCAGCTTACTGCAGTATAGTGTATCAGTGAAATCGCTCCCTTGTATTCAAAACCTTGTGCTACTACCCGTTACCCATGCTTAACAAGCACAGACGTTATGGCTTAGCATAACATACATAGACAATTTTTTTTTTACTTGTTATTAGTTTCATTACAACATCGTTGCACCATGAAGAGTTAGACAAAACCGTATTTATCTTCTGTTGACAGCAAGAAGAGCCAGCCTGTCGATTACACAACAGAGACCACAGTGGATATCCCAGGTGCGTAACTGCGCCACTCGGTGATGGAAATATGAGCTGGATTGCGTTAATCCTGAGTCTGTGAGATGTTTACTTTTTTCAGATTCAGTCTCATACAAAGCAGCACAAAGGGCAACCAAGAAAGCAGTGGACAACACAGACAGATATGCTAGTGAAGAATGCCTTCAAAAAACATTGGTATGGACAATTTACTTACAGCACAATAATATGGCAGGACACATTTAAAGTAGCACAAACAAAGTAACACAAAGTAGTTGCTCTTCCTTTTCCCGGTCAAAATCAGTGTCTGCATTGCAGCACTGAATCTAAATTCACTGTCTTCAACAATTTTATTAATGGCTAAAGTCTAAAATATAAACATTGTGTGAGAGTAATACTTGGCCTTTGGATTTTGTCCTTCAATGCCCATCAGGGTTTTTATTTTATTTTATTTATTTATTTTTTAAAGATTGAGTCTTGCGTGTGTTAAGTTCAGGCACTTGCTGTGTCACAGGAATGTTCACCAGCGAAGAGCCAGAGGTCAGGGAAACACACTGTGCTGAACAGTGTGAAAGAACAGTAACCTGATGCCCACCAACATGTGGAATATGTCACATGTGACCTATTAATAAGATCAGAGTTGTTAGGAGCATGTTGATGGGAAGAAAGCTAACATAAGTGCAGTTCACGTGCAGCTTGTTCAGTAATAAATATCCTAGTGTGGCTGTTAATGACATAACTGAAATTGCAGAGTCTGTTTCTAGTGCTGAGGGTTTTTGTGCTGGTTGCTTTGCAGGTGGATAGTCGCAGGAGTAGGAGAAGAGCTCGCATGGCAAATGTTAAAGACCATTTTGCAAAGAGAGAAACGGAAGCCCAATTGGGACAATTTTCAAATGATGAGAAAAATAGCCACTCTACACTAATTCCTGAGAACAATACAGGAACATGGAGTAGTGCAACCCCAACCACAGAACTTTGGAGAAAAGACTTTGCTAACACTGGAATGGATAAGGCTCAGGTTCTAACATATCATGAAATCCCTCTGCAGTCCCTAAGCTGGGACAGAAACAGCAGACAAGAGGACATTACAAACACCTCAAGCCACCAAACTCTCTGGAATGGACCCTTCTTAGAGCATCAAACAAAACCTGCCCAAAATGAGTTAGACGTTTCAACCCAGGGGACACATCCTAGTAGGGTATTGAAAAACAGCAACAGAAATGCTGTCGAGGAACACAGCAGCCCCTCTCCAATCACCTCTCACTCTCAGTCCTCTCTCAACCAATCAAATTTAGTGCAGCCTACAAGTTTCAAAGAGCTGGTGGAGATGGCACAGACAGAGACGGATGGAGACGATAGCCAGGACATGATCCGGCCGCAAGTCAGCCCTCATGTGACTATAGCATCCAGTTGCAGCCACATGGCCGAGATGCAAGAATCTGTTCGTTATGTGATAGGTGATCGGGAGCACGATGAGCAAGAAGGGAATCCTGCCCTGGACAGAGCTGGGAAAAGGTCAGAGTTGGAGTGTGTAACTCGAGCTGCGTCACGCTCGGATTCTGCGCTTGAGGCTGTTGAACCGGATGACCACCAGGCCCTCTGTCCCCCGTCTAGCTCTGACCAAATGCCTCAGAGCAGAGGCAGTCATGGAATCAAACAAGTCACAAACCCAGGGGTGAGGTTAGATGAGGCCAAGACAGCATCCGCAGCGTGGAAAGAGGTAACGGCACAGGAAATACAAGCACCAGCAGCTCCACAGTCAGTGACACAGAAAACTACAGAGGGAACAGAACTCAGAATCAGGCAAGCGGTATCACAGGCTTCTGAAAACCTACCGCCACAGGAACCTGCTCAGTCATCAGAAATAATGATAGAGGCCATGTCAAGCATTGGCGCAAAAGAAACAATAGGGAAGATATCATTAGAGTCTACGGTAAGGTCTTTGAGACAGAGAGAGGAAGAAACAATAGCACCAGAGGTGAAGGAGGCCAAAGAGTCATGTGCGGGGGAACCAGCAAGGACACAGGTATCAACCCCAAGTCCCTGGGTGGTAGAGGAGAGCAGGGGGAGCGAGCAGTCGGTAAACACCATAGCAAAGGTCGGAGGAGGTGAAAGTCAAAACCACGTCAGCCCCACCTCTGGCGATGACACTGTGACATTTACGAATGCCGACGGGGTGACTGTGCGTGAGCACGCACATCCCTTGGGGCAAAGGGAGGGGGAGAAGGAGGAGGAGGAAGATGAGGAGGAGGAGGAGGACGATGAGAAAGAGATGACAGCAGAGGGGAGGGAGGGAGAAGGAGAGCATCCTTTCAAAATCCTGAATGAGAGGGAATACAAAAAGTCAGGAGAGGCCAAGGCAGATACGATCGCAGAGAAAGAGGGGGACTTGTCGCAGGAAATGTCACGTTTCAAAGCAGCTGGATCAGATGTATCAGTCGAGTATGAGACTGACAGACGAAAGTGTGAGGTGTCAGAAGAGAAGAGAGAAGATCAGGGTATGGCGGACTGGAGGGAAGAAATGGAGATGTGCTTGGGATTGGGAAGAGAGCAGGGATACGTCAACGAGCCGGCCCTGTACGAACAGTTCACAAAGGCCACCAAAGGCCTAGAGAGAGAAAGCCAGAGGACGTCAGATTCGGAGATGCTCACTGCGGCATTTAGAAGCACACAGAAAGAGGAAAGGTGTTTCACAGGAGATGAGAAATCTGCACCCACCACTTCAGCAGCGTCTGAGGAGGAGCACAGGAGAGTTCATTTAGCTCAGTGTAGCAAGGAATTAAAGGATGCGTTACCCGATGCCAACATAGAGGGGGGTTCCAATGAGGTCAGGCCAGTGCCTTCAATTATCACACTATTAGATCAACATGCACCCATTCCTACACCAGCTCCTACTTCAACTCTTTGCTCGATTCAGACCGCACTGGGTGGACAAGATCCTTATTTGTTTCATCCAGACGAGATGTCATCTGTCCTTCAACTTAGCGCAGCGACCTGGTCCACCTGCGCCATCTCGGCTCCGTTAGGTGATGGCCATGAGATAGGTGTGGTGCTAAGACACCGGAGGTCCCCTCAGCCAGCAGAGAACCTCCAGGCCCCCGTAGAGGAGGCAGAGGTCCATGGCCAGTTCCCCGGGATTGGTGCTCCTGGCAGCGGCCCGGAGATGGTCAGCCGTGCCTCTCTTTCCATGTGGTTAAGTGAGCTTTGCTCCTCCCTCTCCCCTGTGTCCAGAGCTGCGTTGTATGCTGTTCTGTTTGCAATGTTCTTTTTAACTGCGTTTGTGTGTGACTTGCCTGTCTGTCTGGCTATCTATTTGTTCTCCCTGTGTTGGTGGTGCTGTCATGGAGACAAACAGCCACTTCCAGGGTCAACAGGTGTTGATTGAACTTTTTGTTCAAATATGTTGTCAAATAATAAGACTGCAGTCACACCCTAACCCATCTCCCAGAAAGAGAAATTCAGCGGCATTAATCATTTTAAACATGATCCTTAAAAATCATGATGAAGTTAGGTGCAAGCTTTTTGTTTTCTTTTTTTTTTTTTCTTGAATGCGTTCATTTTAAGGGCCCAAAACTATTCAGCCTATTTGTTTATGACTTACATGCCTTCTTCTTCAATAAAAGTGAAAAAGTGTGTGTGAAAAGAACGCGTGAAAGAATTATCCTTGTGTGTGTTTTCTAGGGATCATGACATGCCGTCTTATCCAAGTGTTCCGCTTGACCTTTGACAAGGCAATATTAGACAGCAGCTCATCAGGTTTCAGATTTTGGCTGGTCAGTTGGTAGTATTACATGTCAAGCATTCCACAGTCAGTGTCCAGGCTTTCCAGGACCTGGGAAGTTGACCATTTCTGTTTGGTCCCATTTTCCTCATAACATTTAGCTTCAATTGGGAGAACAAAACAGAATATTTACATATTGGACAGCTATTCCTTACTGTTTTTTTTTTTCATAGTTGCTAAAATACTTTGGCATGGTCTGTAGTTCTCATTTACTGTCTATTACTATTTATTTAAAGCAAAGGTTCAGTTTTTAACACTTAAAGCCTTGTTTTCAGATTGTTTCTGATGAAATACAATTAAATGGATAAATTTTAATTTTGACACAATGCTATTATGAGAATTTCCATTTGTTGTTGCTCCCCCGCCTCCTTCAGAATGGCATGTGCACTTGTGAAATCGCTCATAAAACGCATTAAACATCAGTTTGCAAAGACGTGAAACTTACCAAGTGGTCATTAATGTTCACTGATGTGCTGACATAAATATCACCCCAAACAGCACGGTTTCGGACAGGTTTTTGATCATTTATTCTCAATTGTGGACCTATTCTCACACCTGTATCCATCTGCCTAACAGTTTAGTAGCAGTAAAAGTAATGAAAGAAGTCATGGTTTGTGATGATTTTTGTGTCAGTGCATCCGTGAACACTAACCCCACAGTGAGTTTCACATCTTTACAAACAAATGTTTAATGCTTTTTTTAAAAACAAAAATTCTCCTAACAGCAGCATTTGTCAAAATTAAAATCTTAGTGATTGTATTCATGAGAAACAATCTGAAAACAAGGCTTTAAAGCAACACTCCACCATTTGTGGATATATGTTCATTTTCCATCTTCCCATGAGTTGAGCCATACCTTTCTCCTGTTCATCCAGTCCTTCTCTCAGTCTGGCAATATCTATTTAAGCTCCAAGCTAGCATT
>JASCQY010000053.1:4965092-4985530 GCA_030264315.1 Sardinella tawilis | reverse complement strand
CCCCCCCCCCCCCCCGATTTAGTAGTGTGAATTTGAGAGTGGCATTTTGTTTGGTATTTTGTCGTTTACAATGTGGAACGTCAACAGAGGCGACATCATGCAGTAGTATCTCATTGTCCACCAAGATTATTGTGACAAACTGTCGTAAACGTAAATGTATGACCCATCATTTTCAAGAAACGAGGCTCAGATATCTTCTGAAAGTAGCTTGAAACTTACAGTAGTAGCACTGGGTCAGTTCTCCTTTATTACCACATTACAAGTGAGGCTGCGCTGTTACAGGGAAAAAAAAACATGTACTGAAAGTTAGATCCAGTCCAGATCCGAATGGGATCTAAGCCAAATCTGCGCCAGATGTGGGCCAGGTTTGTTTGTTCCCTTAGTTGGCAGCTGTCAGGAGCAAAGCTTGACAGCTTAACACGTCCTCATGTTACCTTGTGGCTCTCCTTGATGGCAGAGCAGGTTATGATTACAGTTAGTCACTGGGCCATTTTTACACACTGTCTCTGGGGAGAGAGAGAAAGAGAGGGTTAGAGAGAAATGGAAGAAAGAGTATTGGAGGGGGGAAGCTTGAGAGAAATGAATGTGTGAGAACGCAGGTAACAGGAGAAAGACAGAAAGTGTGTGTGTGTGTGTGTGTGTGTGTGTGCGTGTGCGTGCATGTGTGTGTGTGAGGGAGAGATTGTCAAAAGATGGTCAGAAGAGATGAGAATGAGAGGAGGCAAGGAAAAACAATGACACAAGTAGACATTAACCAACCAAAAAAGGCCAAAGAAGAAAAAAAATATATATATATATTTTATGTAAAAAATATACAAAAACAAACCAATTACCAACTACACTCTGATTTTGGTGTAATAATGAAGGAACTTTACAACCTACAGTATCATGAAATCAGTAGCTTGCATTAGTTGATGTCTAGAGCTGGGCATATACAGTACAGTATACTCTGTGTGATTTTTTTTTTTTTCAATAGCGTTATACAGCTCCTGCACAAACTGTACGAGTAAATTGCATGGGTTAAAAGTCCATGGCTTATGATTCATGTTCTCATTACATACAGTCTGATGATCCGCTAATAAGCTATTTGACTGCTCACACCACATCACCACCATGTACCAACTTATGGAGGTGGTTTGCAAGACGTGTGTTTATTGTTCATCACCGAAGGTTACATTAGGACATAAAGTACTTTGCTAAATTACGCAGCTACTTTTATTGCTGCAAATGTTAACAATATGATTTCGTGCAGAACTTGTCGCCATGGTTTCAGTACACTTTCACTTTTCCAATCAGATCAGCGCAGGCTCAGAGAGGGAAAAACACGGACTTCATGGCGGAATAATGTCATGGCTGTGCTTCAACTGTGTGATACAGTCACGAGGGGTGTGATGCTAACGGGCGAGATGCTAATGGTCTAATCTGATTCAATGATCTATGCCAGGCTGGAGCTAAAAGTGCAACCATCAGGCTGAGAATGGCTGGATGAACTGGAGAAAGGTAAAACTCAATTGTTTCACTTAATGGGAGGTGGAAAATGAGTATATTTCCTCAAAAGATGAGAGTGAGACAGCAAGGGGAGAGGGAGAGAGAGGGGTGGAGAGAGAGAGACAGAGTAAGAGAGAGAAAGAGAGAGAGGGGGGGGTGGAGATCAAGACAAAGAAGAAGAGAAAGGAGAGAAAGACAGAAGGAGATTGAAAGAGGAGATGTGAAAGAGGACAGAAGTGAGTGACAGAGACGAAAGGCAGAGTGCAAGGGAGAGAGAGACGGAGAAAGCAAAGGAAAAAGATAGTTAGAGTGAGGGAGAGAGTGAAAGAGAGCATGTGAAAGAAAGAGAAGAGAGAGGAGACGTTAGCGTGAAATTAGGTGGCTGCCGTCTGACCCAGCAGAGCTTTCCACTCTCTGCTCAACACTGCTGATTAGCAGCCTGTGCAATCAGCAATGGCACTAATTTCCACTGCCTCTCTCTCTCTCTCTCTTTCTCTCTGTCCCTCTCTCTCCCTCTCTCTCTCTCTCTCTAGCTGGCAGATTCTGATGGCTCAATCACAGGGACTGTACCAAAACCAGGCTAGCAGTGTGGAGGAGAGACATCAACACAAACTAAAGCCAATCAACCCAGACTCAGCTCTTAATACACCACTCTTATCATGGCTTTTGGCACCACCACTTGGCACCACCACCAACAGCCAACACACACACACACACACACACAGTGAGTGTAAATGTGGCACATTCATATTGTCTAAATTATGGATGAGGTAAGGGTTGTCACTGAATTGAACACACTTCTTTAAACCAAATTTCTTGTATAAAGACACAAACGTTCCCTATTACACACACACACACACACACACACACACACACACATACAAACATACACACACACACACACACAGAAACATTCACACACACTATCCAGTGAGAATTTCCACAGCAGGCAAGCTGGCCAAGGTAATTGAGCTGAGTGAGGGAACAGCACTGGCCCTAGATATATAGGTCACGTAATGGGTTGTTTACTGTGTGAGCAAGCACGGTGCATGGGAGAGCACAGATCGCACGCTGAATAAAAATAACACACACACACACACACACACACGACCAAGATGCTCTTCAGTGGTTTGTGCAGGTTTGTATACAGTATGTGGGTTTAGGTCTGAGTCGTCTGGATATACTGTACTGTAGGTATATTTATGCATGTCTTTTTGTGTGCATGTGTGCAAATATATGTATGCACTATGTGTGTGTGTTTGTGTGTGAGTGTGTTTCTAACTATAGGTGAAGGTGAAGCATGAATGGGGTTTTACATTCAAAAGAGACAGAATGAGACGGCGCAAAAGAGAAGACACCACTATTGCATTTCTTCCCTTTTATGGAAATTCAGTTAGGCTCAATTTGTTATACGTCTTAAATATTCCTACTTATAATAGCACACTTACAAGAGTATATACAGTACAAGAGTTGCCGTGCGTTTAACTGTAAATGAGCTCTCTAGCTTTGACAGCGCAGTACCCACTACACTCATGCCCATGAAAGTCTCCTGAATTGCGAAGGCAATGGAGAGAGAAAGGAGACAGATAGACACGTCCATTTGAGTTCTGCTTCATCTGTCTGGGTGAGGTGTAACATATCTTAGTGCCTCCATTTGATGTGACTGAAAAGCCCGACCATTAGCATTAAATTATTGTTCATATCATGACAATTTCAATGATGGCTTTGCCTCTCACGCTATGCTTCTGATTATTGCTGCCCTGATTTTGAACTTCAGGTGCTAAAAAAGTTCTGGTTGAGAGAGAAAGACAGAGAGAGAGAGAGAGAGAGAGAGAGAGAGAGAGAGAAGTTACATTTGATATTACCATGGAAACAGCAAAACCACTCACACGTTACCCTTTCTGTGCCCCAAATGACTCTTCGCTTGATGTTAAAAAGTGTGCTCCATATCTCTCGACTTCTACATGTCATCACATCTCAAGCAGGCATGATAATATCATAAAAATTACACATTTCACTCAAAAATGCACAAAGAAGTGAAGCTGTGTGTGTGTGTGTGTGTGTGTGAGAGAGAGAGAGAGAGAGAGAGAGAGGGAGAGGGATGAGTCAGTAACAAGTAAATACAGGGTCAGAAATAACATCACAGCTCTCGCATAATCATGGCACTCAACCACCAACCAGGGGATCAGCCACATAACATACAAGTGTTAAGTAGGAAACATAGCCTGGTTCAAAATTTAGAACGATAAACTTGGTCCTTGTCTAAAGATTCAATCCAATTCAGTTGTTTTCAATACCACTCCGGACTTTCTCACTTAGGATTCAATACAATAACTCAAGTTGACTCAAGCTCATATATTCGGCATTCTGTCCAAAATAGCACACCTCAACGAAAGGCCAAAGAAGCTACCACATAATGATGATGTGTTTAGTAAATATTAATATGAGTAAAACAATAAACTGATGATTGCCATTTTGTTTGTCTGCTTTGGTCTTTAAACATTTTTTTTTACATATGAGAAAATACAGAGCTTTGGGTAGACCCATAGCGGGATGTTAAAAAAAAAAAAATGCTATTCCCAAACAATCAGGATTATCTTCACCCAAAGCTGTTCCGGCCTAAGATTAAATTTCTCTGGGAGGAGGAGGAACCGATCTGGAGGTCTGATTGAGTGACTGGCAGTACTAAATGGTGCCACCATCAGGGAGGGTGAGATGAGATAGGTGTGTGTGTGCGAGTGTGTGTATGTGAGAGAGAGAGAGAAAGAGAGAGAGAGAGAGAGAGAGATTGGCATTGGTAATGAAGTGATGCAGATGGAGCAGTAGCAGTAGCATCAACAACTGTGTGATACCCCCCTGCTATTGCCACTGAACAATACAAAAGTGCACACACACATACAGATGTCTCTATTACCTGCAGAAATACATAGACACAATAAATTCAGACAAGCACTCTCTCTCATACACACACACACACACAAATCACCAATGTAAACTCAAAATGAAAAAGGGGCAGATGCAAATATAAAATGCAGAGAGAATAGGCCTAGTCTTTGAGAAACAAAGTCACCCATGGTAGAGAGGGATAGCTTTATTGCTTTTACAGCTTGAGAAAAAAAACACACAGAAAACGGGAAGATTTCAGAGAGAGGGAGAAAAATTGGTATAGCTGCACCCACACTATTTATCTCTGTTAAGACAAAAGAACGCTATCAGGGAACCCAAACCAAACAAGAAAATAAAGTGCCTTGAACTCTAAACCATTGATCATAAATTCCATTAAGAGTTGACATCACAGCAAATTGGGAGAGAAATGGTCAGTGTGTTTCTGCATGGAGCCGCAGAGACAATCTCTCCCCCAGAGAGGAAAAGATAAAAAAGAACAACATGATCAGGCCATTTCGGAAGCACAGATTGATCATGCACTTTTGTCGGCCACCCGTGGCAAAATCCGGTGAGTGTGTCTAACCAATGTATTCATGGCTGTGTGTTTGATTATCCACGACCAGGCGTCAGAGCACGATTGTACCAACGCACCCACACAAAAGACAAAAATACACATGCAAAAATGACAAATACACCACACATAAGCATGAACACATCCCTTACATACTGTATAAATTCTATGTGTCTATGTATATATGTATGTAGGCTGTGTACAGTACAGACATCTACACATGTGTTCACAAAAGAAACACACACACACACACACACACACACACACACAGTCCATCCCACACCTTGAAGAGGTATTAGAGAACCAATGAAACCATCAAGTGGTTTCATTCATCCATCAATCCATTCATTCAGTCTTTCTTTCAACTTAGCCCCCCCCCCCCCCATCTCCCCCTTTTCCTCTGTGGTTGTAGTCAGGCTGCTGAAGGGCCATGTGCCTTTCCCTCCTCCTGACAGTGATTCAGGTCTCTTAAGTATTTAACACCCAGAACATTAGCAGAAAAGCCACTGGACCAGTCATTTGTCTTGACCCCCTACACAGGGCTTCATTATGCATGTTCAGAGGACTATCTACAAAAGCAGCAATCGCCTTTAAGAGTCTTTCTTTTTCTGTCTATCTCTCTCTCTCTCTCTCTCTATCTCCCAGTCGTTCTCTCTTTCCGAGAATCCAATTTCAGTGTATAATTAATCCTCCGAAAGGCTGTTTTTTTGTCCTATTTAGCCAAGGTGGAAGAGACAGGCAGTACACTGTAGTGATAACTGGGTGCGCCTGAGCTAGTCAGGCAGCTGTGACTGAGACATTATTGTTTGGTTCTCTTGAAAAGCTAAGCAGTGATAATTTCACCTTGTAAGTACATATACAGGAATGGAGTAAATACAATGTATTAAATTATCTTGTAATCTTGAAAATGATTATCATTATGTCATGATCTGCTCAATAATAAAAGTTATCAAAAGTTATTCATGTGACTGTTAAAAAAACTATGTTAATGACTCAAAAGACCAATTTCACCTATCTTTTATAAACCAGAAAAAACATAGTGTTTGGCTTAACTTACTGCATAGGCCTACTGTACACTTCCATGCAATAACCTAGCTACTTTTCTAGTGTTGACATATGCCCAAAGCCATACACAAACATGCTTGCCAAACATCTGGATTTTTTTTTGTCATTTTCCCTGAACACAACACAGAGAGAGAGAGAGAGAGAGAGAGAGAGAGAGAGAGAGAGAGAGAGAGAGAGAGAGAGAGAGAGAGAGAGAGAGAAATCTCAGCACTGCTGGCATTCCAAAATGGCTGACCCTCAACAAACACTGGCCTTTGATTGCCCAGCTGCTCTAATCTATCCTTTTGTACCTCAGCGTGCCAGAGAGAGAGAATGAGGGAGAAAGAGAGAGAGAGGGCAGAGCAGAGGTCAAACATCCCAGCAGCCATCTTGTAAGGTCAGCCTTTTTTTGTATTTTGTTCTGGATAGCCTCGCTCTAATTAAATTAGAGCCAAGCCACATCACACCATGCAAGGCAGGACAGGTGAGTCACTGACAGAGATGGAAGGACCCCTGCCCTGCCGCGTGTCCATTAATCCGTGGCGCAAGCCGAGGTGATTCGAGGTGAGGTATGATGATGTGCCGCTGCACCACAGTTGGCGACACACAGACATGCCAGGCGTCTAGTTCTGCACACTTGGTAAAATGAGCCCACGATGGGGAAACAGTTGGCGCCTAATGCTGGATCCGGATGCACGATTTATGCTGCAATTAAGTGTAAGGAAAAAAAAAATGATGGCAGGGGCTTACTACAAGGTGGTCGAGGAAGAGACTCATAAGGCTGATACAAGTTGAACCAAACCTACCAACAGCTGGGATCCTGTTAGCGCAGTCATGTAAAACTCATTTTTATCATGGGCCATATGAGTATTAGGGCCACCATACCTATACCTCGTTTGCGCAACCACAAACAGTTGGGTGTTTTCTTGTGTTTCTACATGAGCACAATCCTAATGTGTCTGTGTTCTGACTTCCTCTTACTTAATTTGCCCTTCTTTCCTGTCAGTAAGAATTATGCAACTCATAGTTGAGTGAGTTGAGTTCAATAGTGACATGGTGTGCATGTGGAGCTGCCAGTAGGCTATGTAGACACAAACATAATGAAACTTGTTGACTAAAATTAAACTATAAAACTATTTTCTAATAGGCCTCATAATTACAATTCTTTTCAAGGTTTTTGAATCAGGCCATATGAAATCATGTGAGGGCTCCCGGGTCTTATGTTTAGACCCCTCTGTGTTAGTGATTCTATCATGTGTTTTATTGTAGTCTATCTAAGCTGCTTCTGGTTGAAGGATTACTGCTGTAGCCCACTACATAGGGAAGCCTACAGGTTACAGTATTGTGCTACTGTAGGTGCAATGATGTTAGGTAGTGTCACTTTGCAGCCTATCAAGAGAAAGGGTAGGCTATCTACAGTATGTGACAAACATGTGCAGGATATTAAATTGTGACCGTTTTTACATTTAATGTTTAAAAACCAACTATTTTATCCTTAGCCTGAATTAACACAGTTCTAGCCACAGTGACGCTTAGACTCAAAGTCTGTGAAATTGTTTGGGTGGAAGAGAAAGAAAAAGAACACCACGCCAAGATCCTTGATTCATCCGTTTGAAAAGCAATTTGCACCTGTTTGTGGCATCAAGAGTTCCAGCGGGGGACATGAGGTGAGGTGGGATTTTCCAAGAGAGAAAACCAAGAGATTTCTCTAGCATGGCGAGGCTACGGACTGAATTAATGACCCCTACCCCTGCTCTTGAATTTCATTTGTTAATATTTCACACATAAAACACGTCCTCTGGTTACATCATCATACCCACAATTTCAAAGGGTATTTCTATTGGCTTGCGTTATGGCAAATTTATGAAAACTATTCAAGCATTGGTTAAATGGTTTTGTCCCTTGGTTTAGTTAAGATTAGCCGCGATAAATTGTCACTGATTTTCAATCCACACCGACGCTCCTGTGGTTAGGCTACTCTTGTAACACTTGTTTGCGGGTGACAAAGACAGCCTCAGCGACAGTGCGACAAAATAAGACATATTATTGGCCGAGCGCAAAATGAGGAAGTGGCACTGGATCATCTGACTCGTCGTCACTAACCATCTGACTCTATCTACTGACAACATGGCTCCCACGTTGGAGTTCTTTGCCTTAGCTACGATGTATTCATTACTTGTGTTCCTGGCCGTAATACCGTCAGCTGCTGCGTTTGACGGTGGCGATGCAGTCGCGCTGCTTCTTGGAATGACTATCACGGTCGTGGGCTTCTGTGCCTGCCTAGGGTGGTATGCGCGGAAAAGAAACGGACAGTTTTGAATTCATCCCCAGCTGTGCAGTGCTCTGAAACAGGCCCCTGCACCCGGAAACATACTGTTACTGTCCTCGCTTCAGATTAGCCTACATTAGCGCTATATGGTGACTTTTCTCTAAAGTGGATTTCTCTGCCGTCTCAGGCGTTTCTCCGCGGTGCATTCTTCACTTTACCCCGATGGAGGGTAACTTAACGTTGCAAGAAAGATGATCCACTGGAATGCGATACAACATTCAGAAAAGGAGACCGTCTCATCCTCAAAGGAGAGGGAAAGAGAACGGACCACGTTTTAAACCTATCGCTATCTGCCCCCAACCTGGCACAAATTGGACAGTCAATGGGCATTCTGTCAACAATATTAGCTCTATAAAGTACAACATGTGAACTAAGTAGGCTAGCTTCTGCCTGTGGACTGAGTAATTACAAATAGGTCTACTGCATAGGCCTGCGCTGAATTATATGCTCTTGACAGGACCAAAGTGTAGCTTTTGCCAAGCTCAAATATCCTACTTGGCTACTGTCTCAAGTGTGTGTGTTACTGTCACATCATCATTCTGTTATACAGTACATCATATGTCTGATTTCTCTTCTGTGCCTCCACTTAAACTTGTGTCTGACAGGTTGGTGTTCTATGCAAATCCCTGCTCTCGCTGAATGAGCTGTGCGTAATTGTCGCGTGAGCAATGTTTGCTGCTGTATTTCTGTAATAAAATGATAAGACTGGTGTCATATGTTGTGCATAAGTGACTTTCATAATCACAAACAATTCTCAGGCCTTAATGCTGACAATATTACATGCAGACTATCTGTAGGCTATAGGCCTATGTTTCAACATTAACTATTGAACTGATAAGCAGTGAAGTTACAGGCCTTTATGTGTAAAATGTATTCTCCCTCCCTCTCTGAGAGCGAACGAGAGAGAAAGGAGCTTTTCTCCTTTAATTTACCCTCATATTTTTTACGCTTTTGTTGCTTTTACCATACAGTATGCGGACAGAAAACTACTGCTGGAGCAGTGCAATGCCCACTTCTCCGTGAAGTGTGCGTCAATTATGCATGCCAAGAAAGAGTATCCCTAACTGAACTGCTTCCTTTCCTTAACCGTTTCCTGACCATATGACAGACAGTCAAAAGAGACGCGAGGTTAAAGCATCAGGTCTCAATATCGTTTCCATTTGCCATACCCAACGTCACGATATCTCCACCTGTAAAAGTGTCAAAAACATGTTAGGCTCCATAGAAAGAACAAAGCTCTCAAGCAGAAACAATAGGAAGAGCGCGTGTCCTACTTAGAACCAAATCAACTCTTTAGTAAACAGCAGACTTTATCCGCTGTCCACCCAATGATAATCGAGCATTTACCATTATCTTACTATTTCTGTGATATAGGTGAGGTTAGGCTTGTGAAGAACAAATGCCGGGGGAGACTGTGCTGCAACAAGACTCAAGACCAGCCGCGGTTCGGCTTGGATCACAAAATAGAATCAGTGCGCATGCTCCGTTCTTGCCGTTTACTGTATATTCACAGTGGAAAAAGGGCAGGCAACAAAACCAAGGTTTTTTACAGCAAAGTGACTCCTGCGATGTAAATAACCTTCAGGGAGACAAAGAGGAATATCAACAGGTATGGTTTTAATTGATACATTCGTTGTCGTGTCTGTTCAATTGCCATTTGTGTGTGGGTCGAATCGCAGTCAATTCGAAGCGGTTACTTAGAAATTGCTTTGCCTAATGGACGTGCGGTTTGGCTACAGTCAGTCCAGCAATGTACTCTCAGAAATGCAACGAAAAATATCTTTGTCTTGTATTTGGCTGAACGTCGACGTTTTTGCTGCGCTCCCAATATTTAATGCTGTCAAAACGTGAGGATATGTTTTCAAGTCTATTATTTGATATGCCGAACATCCTGCGACGCAAACGTTTTATTTATAATTACAAATGACAGAACGCTCTCTGTGCGTTCGCAATGTCACAGATTTTCATTGTTCGTCTTGGAAGGTATTTTCTTAGATTGTTTAGTGATTTGTCGGTCTCTGTGATATATTCAAATTGGGAATTATCATATCTTATATCCTGAAATATTTTTCTACACAAATTCATGTAGTCTACATGTCAAATTTAATTTTCTGGATTTTCTCCGTTTGTCGGATATGCGCGACATAAAGCTCCAGAGGCTGTTGATTAATGTTCAGTTCAGTGAACACCTTAATCAAAAGAATGGCTTTTTTGTGTGAACACAGTAATTTCAAGCAACAGTCGATCTGTCTGAAACATGAATGCATAATTCTATGTACACCCTTCGCGATTTTTCCCCTACAATACAAGGGCTGGGTGACTTGATACGGGGCTTCTCCCGCTAAGATAGCCTACATCAATTCTGCGGGGTCTATGGGTGTGATCAACAGCTTTCCTGCTGCATTTCTATAAATGTTTCACAGGCATCACGCTATAGTGACTAAACAAAACCTCCTATTTAAAAGCCCTTTGTTTGCCGTGCATGTTTTGGCTGTCCATAAAAACTAGGCTACAACACTGACAAAACAGTTGTACGATGCTTCCCTGATATTAATGTTGTTCCTCTTTGATAACTAGTGTCATTCTGTAGTTCATATTCGTTCGTTATTTGGGGGTGGGGGGCACTCCATATTCATAAGCTGATTATTGCAACAAGGTTTAATGGCAATTATTTATTGAACTATACCTGCACGACGCAATCGAGAGCGCAGCGAGCTTTGAATACCATTAGAATTGCAATGTGCATTTTAAACGGCAAAGGAAAACAGATGACACAAAAGAACACAGACACTCGGCTCTTATGCAACTTGTCCACACCTGGCATATAGGCTATCGGTAGAAAATCCAGCATTGGCGTTTTTTGTGTGTATGTGGTGTGGAGTCAATTTTGATGAGTGGAACACATTATTCAGGGTTTTTTTTTCTCCTCTTCTTTTTTTTCCTCTTCTTTCTTTAGGTGTGATGAGACAAAAGAACAAAGGATGCCTTAGAACCGAGGCTGCCAACACGCGTGGAATCTGCTTCAAAGCACACCAAATGGATATATCGCTCCCTCACGCCTTCAGATCATGAAACACCGCTGAAGCTTCAGAGTCATCTTTATGATCCCTCTATCTATGGCGAACTATAGCCATGCTGGGGACCACAACATCTTGCAGAATGTCTCTCCTCTTGCCACCTTCCTCAAACTGACATCCCTGGGGTTCATCATTGGCGTCGGCGTCGTGGGAAACCTGCTCATCTCCATTCTGCTCGTCAAAGACAAGAGCCTGCACCGGGCACCCTACTACTTCCTGTTGGACCTGTGCGCCTCAGACATCCTGCGCTCGGCGATCTGCTTCCCCTTCGTGTTCACCTCGGTCAAGAATGGCTCAGCCTGGACGTACGGCACGCTCACCTGCAAAGTGATCGCCTTCCTGGGCGTGCTCTCCTGCTTCCACACGGCCTTCATGCTATTCTGCGTTAGCGTCACGCGCTACCTGGCCATCGCCCACCACCGCTTCTACACCAAGCGCCTCACCTTCTGGACGTGCCTGGCCGTCATCTGCATGGTGTGGACGCTGTCGGTGGCCATGGCCTTCCCGCCGGTGCTGGATGTGGGCACGTACTCGTTCATCCGCGAGGAGGACCAGTGCACGTTCCAGCACCGCTCGTTCCGTGCCAACGACTCGCTGGGCTTCATGCTCCTGCTGGCTCTCATCCTGCTCGCCACGCAGCTGGTCTACCTCAAGCTCATCTTCTTTGTGCACGACCGTCGGAAGATGAAGCCCGTCCAGTTCGTGCCGGCCGTCAGCCAGAACTGGACCTTCCACGGCCCCGGTGCCAGTGGTCAGGCAGCCGCCAACTGGCTGGCTGGGTTCGGCCGTGGACCCACCCCGCCCACCTTGCTCGGGATCCGCCAGAACAGCAACGCGGCGGGCCGGCGCCGGCTCCTGGTGCTGGACGAGTTCAAGACGGAGAAGCGGATCAGCCGGATGTTCTACATCATGACCTTCTTTTTCCTGGCGCTCTGGGGGCCCTACCTGGTGGCGTGCTACTGGCGGGTGTTTGCCGGAGGCCCCGTGGTGCCCGCCGGGTACCTGACTGCGGCCGTGTGGATGAGCTTTGCCCAGGCGGGGGTTAACCCCTTCATCTGTATTTTCTCCAACCGAGAGCTCCGGCGTTGTTTCAGCACCACCCTGCTCTACTGCAGAAAATCCAGGTTACCTAGGGAACCCTATTGTGTTATATGAAGGCTTTGGGGGGTTGATGTTGGATGTTGTTGTGTTGGGTTGGTTTTTTTTCCCCATCCCTCTCCCCCCCTTCTTCTTCTTCTTCTTCTTCTTCTTCTACTTCTTCTACTTCTTCTCCCCTTTCTTGGCCATTTCTCCACTTTTTATTGTCTCCTTTTTGATCCCGACTTAATTCTCGGGGATTTGTCTCATTGTACAGCTCTCCTCTTCCTCTCCCCTTTCTTCCTTCCTCCCTTCCTTTCTTCCGCTTCCTCCTCCATTCCCTCTCTTCCCTCCCTTCTCCTCGTTCTCCTTCGCCTGCACCACCTCCTCTCCCTTGTCCTTTTAGCCGTGACAGAGGGGGGGGAAACTGTCAATCAAAGGGTTCTCCAAATGACTGAACATCAAACATGGAGTTTGAAGGGAATAAAAAAAGCAGGATTCTGAGAAGTCCTCCCAGGTTTATGTTCTAGTAAACAACTGCTGTTTGAAGGCCATTTTGAAGCAAACATGCAAAAAAAGAAAGAAAGGGAAAAAAGAAAAGCAAGTGAAATGGAACATCAACCAAGGACTGGCAACCTTGCTCTGGATATTTTTTTCTGACAACTTGAGGTTTAATTTTAGGAATCAGTGGAATTGATTTTTTTTGTTTCAAAGTTGCACTAAAGAGAAGAAATTAAAGATGCTTTATGCTCAGATGCATTGCAAAGGACAACTTGTTCTTGTTTCTTTTTTTTCCTCCCAGACTAAGAATATGAATGCTTTAATTTGCATCAGACATCTCATTCACTGTAAAGTACCGCAAAACAGAACACTTTGGGTTCAGAGACAGTTGGAATACACCTTCACAAGAGGATAAAATTTGATTTACAGTAAATGTAAGTGATATCTATTTCATTTTTATGTCGGCGGGGTTTAGAAAAAAAAATAATTATGTGTGGGTTTTTTGAAGTTGCAACTTAAATAATTGTTGTTCAATGACTCATTCAGTATGTCCCTCTTGTCTGGCATCTTTCATTTTTCTTATTGCATTTTCTATCTGACTCAAAATGATGATAACTATGTTTGGATTAAAAAAAAAAGAAAAAAGCGTAACTCTGAAAAACCTTGTGCTACAACAGACAGTGGAAAAAGTAGTTAAATGTGTCATGTCCATGTTACCTGACCACTGACGTAACGCCACAGTTTCCTCTGCCGCCCCCGGTATTTCTGCCTTAATGGTTATGATGATCACTCTGTTTTTTTGCTGTTGGCAGGTTGACACATTATTGCTCCTCAAGAGGTCCTGACATGGAGAGTTTCTCTTTATTTCTGTCTACTCATGTATATGTGAAGTGCATGGTCATTTAGTTTCTTATGATAACCCACACTCATGAACATCATCACAGGCCATAAACAGTCCCATTGTTTTTTTGTTCAATTTTGAAAAAAAAAAAAAGGTTTGGTCCACCCCACGAGTGCTTCAAGCATTGAAAAGCTTGTGTGTGTCTGTGTGTGTTTGTGTGTGAGAGAGTGTGTGCGTGTGCTTGTGTGTGTGCGAGAGAGAGAGAGAGAGAGAGAGAGAGAGAGAGAGTGTGTGTGTGTGTGTTTGTGTTTGTCCTTAAGTCAGACAGCTGTCACGTCAAGACCAGAGCCTTAGTATGAGATCTTGCACAATTTGTAAAAAATGTAAAAGGAAAAAAAAATGTATTGAAGGCACAGCGTCTTGTTTCTACTTTCCTTACATTGGCTCTCTACTGATTGTTTTGAACAACTTACTTTTTTCTCTTGTGGCCATTTTAATATTTATTCTGTATTCTTTTTGTATATTATAGGTAGATAGTGTGTAAGTTTGTGAGTCTTTTATTTTGAAGTCCCGGACGTGAGTACTGTTTCAGTTAGGATTGCATTTGCTGAAAGTTATCAGTGTAATCTGTTGCTTACGTTTTTGAAAAAAAAAATAATAAAATTTTACATTTTGCAAGTCTGTTTTTTCCCCTTCCAACTTTTAACCAACTGAATTGGCTGTTCTTGCTTGTCTCTAATTTTGGATGCAGAGATGATGAGAAAATGTTTGATTTGTATCTGATGATTCATAAACAAGTTTACCATGCAGTGCAAGTGGCTAATGTGGTCTAGAGAAGAATATTGTTTGAACACTGAAGAGGGCCTATGTGACTAGGTATTGCACACTGTCAAAAATGATTGCAGGAGACTGACTTGCATTGCAAATCGTGCCAACAACATCTCCATCCAATGTTGTGCTTGAGAACTGCTTTTGTTATGATAGACCTGTCCTTGCTTTTTTGTGTTTGTACATGAGCTGCTTGACAACAGCCTATTTTCTATGTTGACACCGATTGCATCATTTTATCCACAAAATGATCATTGCTCACGTCGTCATTATTGCAGACTTCACAGAGAGAGAGAGAGAGAGTGGGAGAGGGAGAAAAAAAATGGCTGCCATCACGAGCAGCTTGTTTGTAAACAACATGGCTGTAGCACTCGCCAAATGGTGACTCTAAAAATCATTTCTTGGGGGTGGGGGAGTCTAAACACTGCAAGATAAACAATTAGCATTTTGTTTGGAACAGTGTCATTAACGGCAGAGTCTAACGGCACAAACAAATGACAGAGGGGAAGGAGGGGAGACCCCCATGACTCCATAGCATCTGCACTCAGTTTCTGTTTGCATTTAACACTCTGCTCAGGAGGACATTATTACAGTCTGTTTTATGTTCATAATCGGAGGCTATAGTCGGAAATAGATCATGCCAAAAATGGCAACAGACCTAGTTTCGTGTGTGTGTGTGTGTCTATGTGTGTGTGTGTGTGTGTGTGTGTGTGTGTGTGTGTTTCCTTTCTCTTTCTGTCTTTCTTTTTTTTTTGTTCTCTATCTCAAATAACGGCTGTTGATTTGTTGATGGAAGCCTTTTTTTGGTGAAAATAGCTTGATTAGTAGTGGCAGAGATGTGGTGTATGTATGTGTCTGTGTGTGTTATGTGTGTGTGTGTGTGTGTGTGTATGATGGGTGCACTTTAACCTGTCCTTCACCCGTCCTTTTCCCTGGGTTAGTTGCATTATGCTCAGTGCTAGTCTGGAGGCATTGTCCATCGGGGTTGTGGGCTCATTCCTTGTTTGGAGAAATGGCTCAAATGCTTCTGAGCAGCTCTTTTGTGTGAATCTAGTCTATATCTGCTGTATGACTTTTATCTATCTATCTATCTATCTATCTCTCTCTCTCTCTCTCTATATATATATATATCTTGCTATCTATCTATCTATCTATCTATCTATGTATCTATCTATCTATCTATCTATCTGTATGTCTATCTATCTATCTCAGGCAATTATGTCTTTTAGCAATGAGAACGAAAAATCTCTTGGGTCACATGTAGGCCTGCATGGTTGGATGCTCAGTGCTGCTGCTGCTGCTGCTGAAGCTGAGGCAGCCTCAGTCAAAGAGTCACGAAGGCTCGTTTGATTCTGCCTCAGTAGGATTAAAACTCCACATGGTGGAGGGGCGATGGGGTGGGGGGCGGTCAGGCGGATGATCCTAGAAGTGAGAGATCTCTGTTTCTCTTTTCTTTTTCTTTCTTTTCTTTGCCTGTCCTCTCCCCTTTTCCCTTGTTCTGTGCTGGGTTTGTGCCAGAGGCATGAATTGAAGCACTGGCCAGTGCCAAATGGCGTGTGAGTGAAGAGAGGGAGAGGAGAGAGAGTTAGAGAGAGAGAGAGAGCGAGAGAGCGAGAGTGGGTGAAGACCCCTCATCTGTGGCCGATGATGTCATCACGGGCGAGGAAACGCCATCTGTTGCCTCTGATCAGCTTCTCCCAGCATGCCGTGTGTTCTCTTCTTTGTGGGTTTTTCTCTGTGATGCTGCCAGCATCCGATAACACACACACACACACACTCACAACTGCACTGGGGGTAGCCAGGTCTCCGCAACACAGCAATACTTGTACGATCAATAGATTTTTAACACTGGCATCAATAATGTTTGTGAGGAAATTCTGATGTTTTATATAGCCTATGGGGATGGTGCAGTGATTGCTGTAAGTAAAACATCTGAGGAATCCTTTAATATGTTTGGCTTTAAGATGATATCAGCTGCAATCATCTCTGTGCACCTCACAGCCTATCCAGCAGAGTGGCCTTGGAGGCTGCCACTCTAACATGGCAGACAAATTGTTGCTACGTGCTACGAGGGGCCTGTAGCTGTGGCTTTGCTCCGACAAACGCGCTGACAAACAGTGGTATGTGAGTGGGCGAATCCATTAGCACATGGCTAGCGCTAGGCTAATTCAAGCGAGGCCTCTGCTTCTGTCTCCTGTGAAATATCATCCAGCAGGCACAGCTTTTATCGACGTTTTATGGCCACTGTGTGTGTGTGTGTGTGTGTGCGTGTGTGTGGCTCTTCATTCTCCATCTGGCCTTTCTAGTTCTTGTGCAGGTTGCATACTATTGCATTATAGTAAATGGTTAAAAAAATATATATCATAGTGGAGCATGTGGATCTGGCCCTTGTGTGGCCCAGTTGTGGACAACATCCACCCAGTAACAATTCAAGAAACAAGCCAGATGTGAGCTTGCTGTCTCAAAGGTGGCTGTTAGTTCTTGTCACTTTGCTGCTGTTAGTTCCTGTCACCACAACTCTTGTTTGTTTATTTGTTTGTTTGTTTCTTTCCCCCTGTCTCACAAACACAGTTTTAAATGGTCTCGCAAATGCCAGGAGTGTAAAAATCAATAGGCTGTGTCCGGGCTGTGGGTTACCACGACGACACACAAAATACGGGGCTTTTTCCATCAGTCCCCATCAGATAGCAGTTAGAGACCAATTCTGAAGTTGTGGCAGGTTTGGTGGTGGTAGTGTGTGTGTGTGTGTGTGTGTGTGTGTGTGTGTGTGTGTGTGTGTGCATTTAGATGGTATGGGCGACATGGGCTGTTGCCTTGGGCAGCATCTTGTCATGGGCACATGCAAAATTAAAAGTAATAATGTACAGTATACTGTATAGGCCTATGTATATGTTTTGGTGTATGCTCTGTTTTTGGGGTGGTCGCACTGTGCACCCTAGCAGATGGTGGTGGTGTGGGTTGGCCAGGACACCAAACAGGCTAGAAGCCCCCCTGTGTGTATCTGTGTGTGTGTGTGTGTGTTTGCCCTTGTATCCACTTACCTGTGTATGTCATCTGTATGATCACTGACAAGTGTCAATGTGTGCGTCCATGTACAGTATTTGAATGAGCGTGTATGTGTGTGTGTGTGTGTGTGTGTGTGTGTTTGTGGTGATTTGTGTGCATTTGTGTGTGTGTGTGTGTGTGTGTGTGTGTGTGTATGGTGATTTGTGTGCATTTTTTTTTTGCACGTGGGGGAGGGGGGTTGGGGATTGGGAGGGCAGATGACGGCAGGCACGTCAAACGTCCAGCTGTCTCTGAGCCCTGTCCGGTGCTCTGCTGGCATTCAAACAGCTGGAGCTGGATGCTTTCAAATCTGTTTGTTGACAAGCTGTCAGGAAAAGCCCAACGCTGGAGCAGGCTGTACACTATCTCCAAACAGCGTTGGACAGAGAGCGAGTGAGCGTTAGAGAGAGAGAGAGAGAGAGAGAGAGAGAAAAAAGAGAGAGAGAGGGAGAGAGAGAGAGAGAGAGAGAGAGAGAGAGAGAGAGAGAGAGTAAATGTCAAAAATGTAGGGGCAGCAAAACAACCAATCAGAAGAAAAGGTGATGATTGTCATTCCCCGGAGGTTTTCCTGGACAAAATGTTGCTGCGTTTATCTTCGGGTTGGTACCTATTATTGCTGGGGACAACTTTTGAATACTAATGACAAGGCAGATAGGCTGCTTTGTTGCCTCTACTACTGCTGTTGCAGCTCTTTGGCTTTTTGAAATGATTTGCATGCAGATAAAGAAGATGCCTGTTCCCTCTCTGTATATTTGACTTCTTCATATTCCTTCAGATTTCAGAGTTCTCTAGCAAGTCGTCTGTGGAATATGTAACCTTGCATGGTCCCAGCTCAGCTACAGGATCCTTGAAAAATATCCCGAGGGCTCACGTTCAGTGATTTTTATTTTTTAATTTTTTTTTGGCATCTTTGCTAAATAAATGTCTCTTATTAGTATTTTAATGATTATGTGTTCTTGATAAGTGAAATGGTGATTCGTTTTAAAGGGATACACCAGTATTTTGGTACCCTGTCCCTGTTATTATAGATTTTAACATTCTATCCAAAAAGATTGTTGTAAGACAACTATGCTTTTACAGTATAAAAGTAAAGCAGGGGTCTCCAACATGTAACTTGGGAGCTACCAGTAGTCTGCCACCGAAGAGGTAAAGGTTATTTAAATAAATCTAGAATATTTTTCTTCACATGAATTTAGATGACACTTTAGATTAGTGTTTTCACTCTGCTGTGTGTGTGTAAGATGATTAAGAATGTCACATTTATTTACAGGGCTATCTATAATTAGCCTGGCAAGCCAAACTATTGGTTCCGGACAATTTCATTTGCCTCCACCATATAGTCTGGAAACTAACGAATCGCTTTCGTTTGCTTCGTTTGCCAAATCAGCGAACAGAGAATTCAAACGATGCATTCCAGTGCGTACCATACGTCATGGCCAAACAGTAGTGATTGAAGCCACGACCAAAGAGTAGCGATTGGTTTTACGCAGATAGTATCTGCCCACCGTCAATGATGGCAAAGCAAACAAATCTCAATCGTTCGTGTTCAGACGCTCTATGGATCGAAAAGAAATAAGCGGAAATCAGGCTAATCTATAATACCGATAAAATAGAGTAGAGTAGCTATCGGCCATGTTGATTTTGTCAAAGTAGCTCTCAGAGGTGTCACTCTATGAAGAGTCATAGTAGTTGACACAGTTTATACCATAAATATTGAGGTAAGGCAGCATATTGGTATCTTTGTGAGGCTGTTGTCCATGTTGCGTAGCATTTATGAAGAGATTGTTAAACTCTAAAACTATAATATTCTGGACACCAGGCCAACTTTAGAGAACTGACCACAGTACTGCCTGACCATTGCCTCTGTTGAGGTAGAACCGGCTGCAAAACCAGCAAGCCATATTCTGACAATTTCAGCTACTATGGACTTATGTGACATTCGATTCTCTGCCCAGTGTGTATGTAAAAAAAATATGTGGTCTGCTTTGATGTTATCTTTTTCCCTTAAAAACCTCAGACCTCAGATATAGTTTCCAAATGATACCAACAGATTCCGACTTCCTTTGTCTATTACACAAACTCACATGCGCACATACATACACACACACACACACACACACACACACACACACACACACACACACACACACACACACACACTAATGGCACCCTATTGGGTAACACCATTATGGTGTTAAAATGGGTCTCATTGTTTTTTTTTTGTTTTTTTTCTGTATTCCTCTGTTCAGGCTAGATTAAAGAGTTTGGTCATGTGTGATGAGCCCTTGAGACTGTGTGTGTGTGTGTGTGTGTGAGAGAGAGAGAGAGAGAGAGAGAGTGCGTGTGTGTGTGTGTGTGTTTGTGTGTGTGTATCCATGAAAAATAGAGTGTATTAATGGTAGTGTAATTGTATATTTATGTATGGTACATACACATTACATACAGTACATGTGGTATATTTATGTGTGCAAGAGTTATGTACTTTAAGTGAATGTGTGTAAGTGAATGTGATGGAGAATGAGAGTGTGTGTGTGTGTGTGTGTGTGTGTGTTCACGCTCCTATTTCAGCGTTGAAGCAGCAGGACTACCCTTTACCTTGTTATGCAGCCAGCTTGAGGCCTGTAGGCTTACTGCGAGAACACAGAGAACCCAGGGAGATTCACACACACACATACGCACACACACACACACACACACACACACACATACGCACACACACACACACACACACACACACACACACACACACAC
>JASCQY010000053.1:4703412-4716547 GCA_030264315.1 Sardinella tawilis | reverse complement strand
TCAACCCCCACCGCCCCCCCCCCCACACACACACACACACACACACACATCCCTACACCACCCACCATCAGCACCCGCTGCCCTTGCCTTTTGAAGGGAGTGTGAAGGTGATGTCAGCCAGGTGATGATTCATCCAGGGTCTTCAGGTGCCATCGTGGCATGGCTACTTTGACTGGCAAATGTTGAGATCAAGCACAGCATGCTTTAGTCATTATTACGTTCATGCCACCCACAAGTTTCAAGCCCAGATCATTAGAGACTGTGGTCTTTTGAACTTTCTTTAAATTATATCTTTTCTTAAGATTAAGTTTGTCACAGACTCATTTTACCTCCTCAAAGTCATTTGTCACATTAGTACATCATCCTCCACTGCCCACAGGAGATGTTTTAAAAGTTAATAACATAATTAAAATCAATACCCACAAGGCACGGATCTTTTGGCCGCATTAAGCCAAGATAATAAAGTTTGTGATGCATGCAAGGATGTCCCGGTGAAATAAAAAATAGATGTCCGTAAATAAATAAACAGCTTGAACAATTATCTGTCATTTTATTTCAATCTGTCAGAGTAGAGTGCTGCTGACATTTGGTCGTCAGTTTTGCAACGTCGACTTTTGACAAAACTATTAATCACAACCGATCTTTTGATAAATGATTCTTTCCGCTTTTTTTCATCCCGCCACTGGCTTCTTGTGGCGATCGCTTTCAGAGCCCGCGGCCGTCTGCGTTTAATTGCTCTGATTTACGGTCTCCGCTGGTCGGAAAGCCTCGGTTGGGGGATGGGAAGTCATTAGAAGAGCGAGTTGTTTGAAATGAGCTGTGACCCGTTCGAGTGTTCACATAAACTAGCAATTAGACACCATAACAAATGTCGACTTGAAACAGCGGGGACTTGGGTTTTGCTAATGCAGCCGAGATGGCGTATACAGTGATGGATCCATAGCCTTGCTGGATGCAAAATCGGTCCTCTTGAGAGTAGGAGAGCAATTTTTTTTCTCTGAAATCTTTTCTGTGTTCCTTGTGTAGAAATACACATCTGAACACACACGCACACACACACATACACACAGACATACACGTACGCACATAAAAATTAGTAAGGTCTTCTCTAAGCAGAAGCCTCAGACCCCCCTCTCTCTCACACACACACACACACACACACACACACACACACACACACACACACACACACACACACACACTCACTCACACACACACACCTTTTCTGTACCACTGAGCCCACAGTATGTATGGTAAGTTCTCTCAGGCAATGGGATCTATCAACAGGAAAAGAAAACTTAAATAACAGAAGGAAAAAAAAAACATATATACATCAAGCTGCGGTGCATGACAAGTCAAGACACACATCTCATTCTAGTCTCATTCCAGTCTCATCTTAGCAGGTAATGGACCAAGAGGAGAGGGACCGGTCTGGGAGTAGGCTAGGGTTCATTTGACTTGGCACACAGTAAAATAGATCCTCTCAACAGCGCTTTGCAGCCTTACACAAACAGCAGTTCCCCAATAAAGTTCTGAAATCTAAAAGAAAGAAACACAAATTCACTTGGTCTGAATTTGGAATTTATCATGGGAATTTGATCTTAGTTACGGACCTCAATTGTAGGTCATATGTGTCCTTGCCTTAGCATGCCTCTGCATGAAAATCAGTCATCCTTAGCCTAGAGTTAGTTCATTCAATTTGTCCTGTATGGCCAAGATTTGCTGTAATACACACAATGGTACAAATTGTAGCATAGCAATTGTATGATGGTGTATGAGAGGGTGAGCGATTGAGAGAGAGAGAGAGAGAGAGAGAGAGAGAGAGAGAGAGAGAGAGAGAGAGAGAGCGAACCATGAGTTTAATCACATCTGGTGAAGCCAGGAGCAAAGGCAATTGCATTTTTATGTTAAATCAGCTGTAACAGTGAGTCAGTGATCTATAGGTAATGCCCCGGTGCGTTCCTTCATCTTTGGCCTCCGGTTGAGTTACTATCACTCGTGGGAAAGCAGGTCATCCTTAAAATTGGATGAAGGGGTACCATCTGAGGCCAGGTAGTAAGATATCATAATCAGGGGAAATATCATTTAATGTAACCTTTGTATTTAAAGAAACTAAAGGAACTTTTTCAAAGATGGCGAGTGGGGCGTCGCCGGAGAGAGATTGATGGACAGGTGGCTATGTCTGTGTCCCCAAACTGTCAGTCATTTTAGCCTTGAGGAATGAGCCAATCAGAAGCATTTGCCCATTTTTTTTTTTTTTGAAAAAGGTGAAGGAGAGTGCAAACAAAGGGAACAATCAAACGACAACTCATCAAAAGTACTGAGTTCATACGCTACAGAAGAAAGAAATAACTGAAAAAAATAGATATAAGAAGAGGAAGAGAGGGATTTAAACATGAAAGATATGTGCACCGGTGAAGTTATGAGTACCGAGTACTTTTTTTCTTGCTTTTTTTTTCAGTTTAATGCTACCAAGAAACCTTGCGAACAATTTTGAGTTCATCTGAGGTCCTTCAAGTCATGACTACACTAAGAGCACAGAGTTTCTCCCTGGGATGAAATTTGTCAAGATAACAAAAAAAAAAGCAAAGAAAATCCCTTGAGATACTTTAATTAGTATTGCCAGCAAGCATGCTGTCTTTATGTTATGTCTCCAGCAGTAAAGGATGGTAAGTGTCCTAGTTTCTGCTGGGGCTATAGGAAGGATGTAGGCTACCTTTTATGTGCTTTGCTTTTATGTGCGCATTCAATTGTCCCCGTGTATGAAAAGTGCCATAGAAACAGAGCTTGCCTTGCCTTGCCTAAGGGATACACAAGAGGCCTCTGTTTCAAGTCCAAGTCCTCAAGTAACCCAAGCATGTTGAGCTCAGCCTCACCGCTGCTAAGGAGCAGTGCAATGGCACAAATACAGTACATGAACCTTTTCACACACACACACACACACACACACAGTTAAGGGTTGCTTGGTTAGTCTTGCTTGGACACTGAATAGACTATGCTTAAAAGAGAAAACTAAATCTTTCTTAAATGAAAAGAGTCCGTTTTATTGATAGGCATCAGAAATAAATGCAAGTAGAACGGACTTGATGGTACTATTAGAAAACATGAGTTTAATGATTGGAAAAGGTGGACTTGAAGGTGAGAGAGGATCTGCCCTTGAACCTAGTAACAAACACCCTCATGGGAAGTGTGTGTCTAAGCGTGTGTGTGTGTGTGTGTGTGGGTGTGCGTGCGCAGTTGTGTGTGTGCATTAGGTAGGGGGTTATCATTCTCCTGGAGGGTCTGACGGTATTAATTCACCCGTCAATCATCCCCAGGATAGTCGGCCACTTGGACGCCCTGTTTGTTATAATTGGAGAGCCGTCACATTCCGCCGCAGAGAGTTGGAAGCATCACAAGACAATATCACGAAAGTAATTACCATGGACGCCACATATAGCCCAGCCCTCAAGTAATTACCCCGGGTGATTTGTTCTACGTGTTTCTGTGTGTGTGTGTGTGTGTGTGTGTGTGTGTGTATGTGTGTGTGGTTGTGGGTGTATATGTGTGGCTGTGTGTGTGTGTGTGTGTGTTTGTGTGTGGTTGTGGGTGTATATGTGTGGCTGTGTGTGTGTGTGTGTGTGTCTGTGTGTGTGTCTGTGTGTGTGTCTGTGTTTGTTTCCTTACAGGACAGTCAGAGATATTCGAGGCTTATTGAGGGTAGCCTTTAAACTAATGCTATTGGCACATTGAAGGTGTTCCTCTTTCTTAAGCCATTTAACGAGTCCATTCAGGTCCAACAGTGAAGCCAGTAAACTCTCCTAAACCTGTTTGTTTTTGGTCTTTTTACTCTGGGTGAAAAAAATGCCAATATATTCACATTGGATTTTCAGCAACTAAGTAATATTTGTATAAACCCACATTAGATGCCTAGTTAAGATCTACTGTAGCATCCTTGACTGGGATTAAAAAAAATGCAATCCAAAAATAAAATAACCTGCAGTCAACAGCCATCGGAGAGTGACTGGTTGCCAAATAACACTAAGTGAACTGATTGTGGTGTTGGATTTAATAAATTATGATGGGATTGAGATTACTGTGAGATTCGGTCTCATTACGGACATGCTCTGCCATTCACTAAAATGATGCCGCATGCCCCGTTTATGAAACACATCAGCCATAAAAGAGCACAAATGCATGAATTTGGCATCAGTCCCATTTTGGAGGCCAAATTTCTTCATGTGGACAATAGCAGCCCTCCAGTTGAAAAGGTCCAGAGTGTTGTGAAAGGCACTGAATGTCATCAGTCACAGATGTTTTCTGCTTCTCTCTCCGTGTGTGTGTGTGTGTGTGTGTGTGTGTGTGTGTGTGTGTGTGTGTGTGTATGTCTGTGCCCTCTCTCTTGCTCTCTAGTCACGCACCCGGTCCATGCCCGTGTCCCTGCTCATGCCCAGATGAGTGGGTCTTGGCAGGGAAAGTGGGCTGCGTTCCTCACGGGCTGTAGCCTGCCCCAGATGATCATTGAAAATAAAGTAAAAATAGTGGCGGGTCATCCAGCGCCGTGCTGCATCGGGGGTTGGGAGGCCAGTCTCTAAGGGGAAGGTCACTCATTTGCTGCTTGTTTTAACATTCAGGCAATTAATTACAGTGAAAAGGAGGTCCTTTTCCATAAGGGAGAGTGGTTCTTTTCTCTTTTTTTGCCAAGAAAGTGAAATTCTTTGGGTTGGAAAAACAAAAAATATGTCTCTCTCTTTATATTTTTCTCTTTAGCCAGGCTAGTGCCGCCTAGGGCTTCTAGTCAGTTTATCTTACTTCCAGAAACTAGTCAGGAATCCAGCGATAAGTTTGCATTTCCTTCATCTCAAAACTGTGCCTGACCAATCAGTGAACAGAGAGTTCAAACTATGCATTCCAGCACGTAATAGGTGTTAGGCCAGACAGTAGTGATTGGTTTGAAGCAGAAAGTATCTGCCTATTGTGGATTGCGAATGCCTATTGCTAGGTTTCAGATGCTTTGCACAAAGTGAAACAATGTGAAAGAGGCTGACACATCAGGCTACTTTTTTCTTGTCTTCCCTTTCTACATTTGTTTTACACTTTTTTGGTGCTAAATGTAAGTAGGCCCTAGCAGACAGAAGGACATTAAAATCATCTTGTGAAGTGCTGGGAACATACAGTTGGCTAGATGGGATTGTATTTCACTATGATGATACTACTGCATGTATGTCTGAGCTTTCACAACATTTCGATTTGAGATTGAGGACATGGAAACCGAGATGGGGACATGTAAAAACAAAAAATAGGATGTAGAAGGTGAGCATTACACCCTCTTTTACCCAGGCATGTAAGGGCATGATGTTGGAATTGCCTGACATTTCCTGGATCCATATTTTTCCTTCTGGGGCTGCCAAAAGATTTATGTTAAAGATAGACTATTCATAAAATAATGTATTATTAGAATTATAATGAATTAGAAAATAGTAAAATATAATTTAATTTTCTTTTTATATTTCACTTACAGTAATTTAGAATTAAGATGGACTGTGTAAAAATTTCTTGGCAAACCTGAATGGATGCTGGATTGTTTAAAGTCTCTACTCTTCTACTGTGGGAAAGACTTAACACCAACAGGGCCGTGGGAAGATGATTTCAGTTGGGGGTGCTGAGGGGTGCCGATCCAAAATATCTGAAGCACTGTTTGAGGGCACGCGCATGGGCAGGGATCAGACGTGCATCCCAGTATCACGTCTGTTAGTGTCATTGTCACGCTACATAATCTATGGAAACCAGACATAAGAAAAAAAGAGACCTGCTGCAACATCGGCAAATTATGTTATAGACTAGACATACAGTAGGCAGGCAGGCCTACTATGAGTAATTTAGGAAACAAAGAAAACTTGTGAGGTGAGAATGGAAGAACTTTTTTTTTCAATACAAACAGGTAAATGGCGCAAACCTCCGCTATAAGCGATCGTATGAATACTCGCATAGTGATAGCATAAAACAATACAGTGGGAATGGGTGTAGATTGGAGGTCTTTATCTCTCGGCTAATATGATTCATCATATTTTTCTGGATGTCTGGTACAGCACGAATGGAATATTTGGACAGACATGAGATCCGTAACGCAACTTCAGACACTTCCCAATCTTTGCCATCCAATCGGGTCTGAATGAATGAAATAAAACTGATTTTGCCAACTGAACACTTACATTAGGCTATGTATGCGCATGTTTGTCTCGTTCTCACACATCCATACACTAGGCAGCTATATTAAAATGCCCTTTTGCGTAACGCTTTACAGATAGGCCAATGGACTAGCTGTCTGCTCGATTTAGTGCAGGCATAGGCTATATTCAGCCCAACAATAGCCTGAGATAAAAAGTTGACAATCTTCACAAATTAAATTAAAGAGGTTAAGAAGCAGACTGTAGGTGGTCGCTATTTGCTTATCGGTGTCTAATGTTGCGTAGCCTAATGGACAGAATTTTCAGACGTCTCCAAGACACACCGCCGCATGTGCTCGTTTTTCTCCAAAAGTGAAAGTGCTACCATATCCTGCTGATCCAGAACTAAGAGTTCTCGATCATATGACAATTCACATGAGAAGAGGGAAATAATTCTGAATATTTTAACGCATTCTTAAATTATAGTATTTTTATCATTTTGCACAGGGTGCTGGGGGCATGACTTGTGCACCTGCAGCACCCCTACTTCCCACGCTAAGAGGGAAATAATTCTGAATAATTCTTAAATTATAGTATAATTGAATAATGAATAATTCTTAAATTATAGTGTAGTATTATAGTATTTTTATCATTTTGCACAGGGTGCTGGGGGCATGACTTGTGCACCTGCAGCACCCCTACTTCCCACGGCTATGAGCACCAATATCTCTACGATGAAATGAACTGAGTGACTTTGTCAATTAGTTGCCAGTAAACACAGACCTCTGCAGTCCCCCCCAAAAAATGTTATAATAATAGAATCTGCAATAGCAACCCATAGCAAAGCCACTCAGCAGCCTCAGCACAGTTATTAGCATGGTCACCTCTGGAGTCGAAGGGTGTTAGTTCACATCCTTTGCTAAACTGTGTACATTTCTACAGTGACCTCAGAGGGCCTGAAGCCCATTTGCATTTGTGACCTTAGATATCTTGAGTGTGCAGTATGCAGAATAGGCTGCTATTGTGGACTCTATTTGTGGTGTAACTGTATGCTCTCACCCATGAGACTGCAATTAGATCGATAATGTTGTTGTTGTTGTTTTGTTTGTGTGTTTACTTGCTTGTGTAATGAAGCAGGGGAGCCCTTTGGCTGAAAAAAAGCTGCAAGTTAAGCAGTAACAGAGGGTCTGAGGGTAAACACACAAATGAGATGTGGCTTGAGGCAGCCTGTCAAAAGTCAAAGCAAACAAACTAAAACTAACCTATGCTAGTGTCCCTGTAGTGTGACGGATTGAGTTCTGATTAACTCAACTGTGTGTGTGTGTAGGTGTGTGTGTGTGTGTGTGTGTGTGTGTGTGTGTGTGTGTGTGTGTGCGTGTGTGCGTGCGTGCATACACACATGTGTGTGTGTGTGTGAGTATGTGTTGGTGTGGAAGGGAGAGAGAGAGAGAGGGAGGGAGAGAAAGAGAACTTATAGCAAAACCCTTATTTATTTATTTATTGGAAACTAAATGTCAACAAAGAAATAATCACATTTCCAAGGCTGCAGCCTGCATTGGAGGAGACAAACAGAGGAGAGCTCATCTTAAGTTCATTTATTAGATGTAGGTTTGGGACATGTAGCTGTGAGAATTAATATTGGCCAACAGTCTGAATGAAAACACATTTGAAATCTTCTTCTAAAAACAATAACTGGAATACACAAGCCATGCACACCTACAGTACACACTAACCAAGAGGGACACAGCAGTCATTCAAGCAACCTAGAGTCAGCCATTAAGCCATACATCAAACAGTTGTGAGACATGTAAGGCAAGCTGTTGACTCTGTCTATGCGCTCCACATCACAAATCAATCAGCTTTCCCTGGCTGAGTGACTTTAGCCCACTTCAACAGGTTGTTTGTTTAAGCTTCTCATCTTTCTTTCTATTTTTTTCCCTTCCCCGTGGCACTTATGAAGGCTTTTCTGAAGGATTTGCCAACCCACTGTCAGACTCCGTCATTTGTAGATGTTCACAGCAACTCCTCTGTGAGGGCTCAGGAAGATGGGAGATGGGCTGCGTTGCTATGGACACAAACCAAGAGGAAGCTCAAGTGACGTGTCAGATCCGAATATGTGATCACAGCCTAAGGAGAAGAGTGGAGATGTTATATTTGGAGATGATGATGATGATGATGATGATGATGATGATGATGATGATGGGCATGATGATGATGGTGGTTGTAATGATGAGGATGCTAATGATGTGAGATGGTGATCAAGCCTCTCATGTTCTTGCTGTTGTGTTAATCAATGGAAATCAATTTGATATGAAATACTTTGCTGAAAGTGTATTTCTTTGATTGGGGGGTGGGGATGGGGGTGAAACAGGCTTTTAATCTCCTTGGGAACTACAGATAGGGGCGAATAATCCCACCGTGATTTTCTCCCCGATCGGAAGGAACTTGATCCTAATCAAAAAGATTCTGCGGGATTAGCTGCATAATGAATGAGATTAGATAGCAGCCTATGGATGTGCACATCAACCACACACACACACACACACACACACACACAGTACACATGAACACATACATTTATACAGAACCTTGCACATATCTACGTAGTTACTTACTTACTTAGGCTACTTACAGTAGTTCTCCATATTGAAACTTTGAGGCTGACAATATCTGGGGCCTGAACTGCTTTTCTAACTGTTTCAATGCTGTGTTTATTAGATGTCTATCTGTGCATGGAACACAAATAAGATTTTTCTTATGGTGGCTGAGGTGTCCCGATATTGGGAACTAATGTAAAGGCAGAGGCAACTCTAGCCTATGCGAAAGCCGACTATTGACTCCGTCAAATAGTCTAGCTAAAGCCAAGAGGATTTCGTTTCCGAGGAGAGTGGGACCTTGCTCTGCAATTTTAAATTCATTGGCGTTCTTTAACCAATCTGTAACCTCATCCGCGGGTGAGTTCTGCGTCACCACTCTCAACTGTTTGGTGATTGGCTAAACCGTTAGCGAGCCGAGGTGGGCGGGTTTGGCCAGACTATGTACAGAGCCAAAAGCTTTTGGTGGAGAACATAGGATGGCGTCGCCAGGCTAAGGCAACTCCACTCGATTATCCAGCCAAAGTTACCAGTTAAAAGACCACCGATATGGAACTTTTTACCAGAATTATTTCATAGGTGTCCTATCAGAGAATACTGCACATCTTGTCAGCCAATCAGTATTCTATTTCACCCACATCTCGCCTCTCCACAGACGTGGGATATGTCAGAGACAAACTGTTTTAGAGAGAGAGGAACACTGCAGAATCAACAGGCCTTATAATCTATAACTGCACACTGCACAGACACACATACAGACATTCACTCAAGCACACACTCACATATACACACACAAATACACACACTCACACACACACACACACACACACACACACACACACACACACACAGACACACCCGCTCACACACCTACACACACACACACACACACACAAATACACAAGCTCACACACACACACACACACACACACACACACACACACACAATCACCAGCTTGAGTCAAGGTCCAGAGGCCCTCAAGAGAGATTTGGATTTGTCAGTTCATGCTCTCATGTTCTGGAAGAGCATCTCTGAAGTCAGAGGACTAAAGAGGATTTTACACACAGGGGAGTGGCAGCGCTCCGAAAAGCACCTGGATTGAATCCCTTGGGCCCGTCAGGGCCAGATCCAAATAGCACAGTGCTCATGGTCAGGTCAGACCTTGGCCAGGTCAGAAGCCCTCTGAATCGTAGTGAAAGGCTCATGATTGAATGTTATGATGTTGATTGGGTCTTCTCAACATACAAATGTCCAATATTTTTTTTCACCTGACCATTGGAAAAAAAAATGTAGTGACGGGTTTTGTGGTTCTGATCAACGCCTGGGATGTCACTAGACTACAGTACACACAAAGTCCACAGTTGAACTTCATTGAAAGTTACTAAAGTGGTGAAAGAATCTTTCTTCAAATTCAATATCTAGTTTTGCATCTTTATTATAAGGTGTGTAATTCAATGACTAATGGTCAATATTGGAAAAGTCTCTTCAGGATGAGGCAAGACCCCTTCAGGTGGCGCCGAAGAACTGACTGGAGAGCAAACTCTATCCATTATAGAACAGTTGTAGACACTATCGCAGTCTTACCAGAAATGGCCTATACCTGAATCAGGTCCCAGTCTTCAGAGAGGGAATTCTACCCTGATCTTTTATGTCATGTCTCCATGTCAAGTAAGTAATCTCCAAGTAATTCAAATGTATGATCACCGTCTGCTGTTATTATAGACCATTTCAGGTTCTAATTCCATAGCTGGATAAAACAATGCTTGAACATTCTATTTTGGTCCCCAACTACTTCCTGTTACATTAACATAACATATGGAATGTTAAACAGGAAGTGCTGGGGGAGCCGTTCTAGAACTAGAACCTGAAATGGTCTATAAGTCATAACTCAACATGGTCATGAACTATTTCCACTGCCTGTCCTCTATGTCTAATGTACTGTACATGTGTTTACTGTATGTTGGTAAAGAAAATGTAACAGGGAGGCTACACTGGATGCGTTAAGTCAAAGACGTATCTGCCGTAACAATTTGCTTCCACTATAATCAATGGAACTGGCTACACCAGACATGGCAGCACAGCGAACATTCTAAAAAAAGGGCCCATTCTTTTCAATGTATTTTTGACTCGGCTTAATTTAACATAACGTAACGCATCCAGTGTAGCTCTGGGGTAAGGGGGTCCATATTTCTTAGACTGCAAATCCAGTTTACCAGAAATCTGTACCTATACTCAATCTACTTTACTTTACTTTACTACTCTACTTTTCTCTAAGGAGAGATGGAAAGAAAACATGTTTCCCTTTAAATCTTCTCCTTCTTAAAGAAAAGTATGGTGCAACTGGCTTGCAGAAACTGTCAGATGTCATTAGGCTGATAAAGCGTTTTAGATTAGCAAATGTTTAGTGTTTAACTTCCCCGTGCTGTTTAGTTTTTTCCTCATCTCCTCTGGTGAACAGACTGCAATTTTACTCCTAATGGGACAGCTTCCCCAGGAGAATACTACTGGCCATATTGTTCGCTTGCAATAAAATGTAACTGTAATTGTCAATTAATCTGGCCCACGTTAGAGTTGATTATGTCACACTTAGGACAAGCAGCTGAAGTAATCGCCAGGCATCCCATAACAAGCCAGAATGGCTTCATTGGCGACGCGAGTCACCGAGCACTGGTATGCTATTATTCTCCGTTATTATCCGTTTTGCTAACGCAATCAAGTCATCGCCATAACAGATGACCTCCCTGCAATGTCTGTTAACATATCTCCTTCTCTTGAGATAGCAGCGCTACGCGTCAGATGTGATGCTCCGTCATCATTAACCAACAGCAATACGCGCATCAGGAAGATCAATAATACAATATATGGAATGGAGAGGCTGTTTTTATTTGTATTCCACGTGCAATACACAGCAACGTTTGGATTCGGGTGCTGGTGAGATTCAGAGCTGTCAAGTCCAATTTGCAAATGGATATTCAGATTGTTTCCCAGATGTTTGAATCAGTTTCTGTAGACGGGGGAGAGAGAGAGATGGATATGGACAGACCGCCACTCTCTCTGCTGCAGTTTGTCTTGAGCATAAGTCACACTAGGAAACAGCAGCCTGGTTGCTAGGCAACCTTTTAAGGCTAGTTCCCCCAGCATCTGACCTGATTAGTTAATTGCGAGGAGAGTAAACAAAGCTATGCGAAGGGAAAATGCTAACCATCAGAAACACAGCTTGCTGATCATAGAGGCCCACTAAAAACTGACCACCAGTCTAAATAGAGGTTGTTTTGCTTTGCCTTTTTTGTTGTTGTAGCTTAGCTCTGGTCAAATCTCAAAAATCTATTGCTTATTGGTAGCTCCTAGGGTTATAATTTCATATTTTTTGTATGTAAATGAATGAAAAGTTGATTGAATGACATATGGCCATTTTTGTTTCTCACTATAAAAATATAACTAAAATACATTTTGCATATTTCAACTCTCACATGATACTCTTGGTTAAATGAAAACAGGAGCCAGTGCAAAGACACACTAACATAAATGACAGAAATCCCATGGAATCAAGATAACAAGAAATAATGACGAGGCTACAGTAGTCCTCTCTGTGATCACAAGTTTCTATGTTCTCATGTTTTCCGTAGCAAAGACAAGACTAACTTTAAAAAATGAGCCAGGCAGGGTGCATCATGCAAAAGAACAAGACAGAGTACAGCACGAAAGACAAGACAGACATTCACCAAAACATCTTTTTTTTTTTTTTGCTTCTCTCCTAAAACTGCTCAAGTAATGATGTGATAATGCTTAATGAATAGCAGATGGCTCGCTGGTGCTTGCAACACAGCTTAATTCCCATCATGTTTATCGACTCTCTCTTGCATTTCAAAAAAAAAAAAAAAAAGAAAAGAAAACTTGAAATGCCCAAAAGACTCATCAGTAAAATGTGAGACAGTCACGTACAACAGACTGGTTTCTGCATTGTGCAGTTCACTTCTTCCTAGATTCGAAACAGACGGTAATGCATGACAGATCATGTTAATGTGAATGAGAGATTATTGTTTTGCTGTCATGACTTACCATTGGTGGCCCCCAGTACAAAGAGGGGTGCTGTGATGATCCTCATCAGCCAACTGTTTAATCCTAATACAATGGTGCCCATCAGTGACAGATTTGCTAAGAGACTGCAATCAAACAAAGAGTCTTGTAAATGTTTACCTTTCGCTATGTCAGAATTGGCCTAAACGGAGATGTAATATTTACTTTCCTAAGGTTATGTACATTCAACATCATCTAGCCTACAAACTTAAAAACAAGCAAGGAGACACACAGGCACACACACTTATGCACATGCTGATTGCTGATTTCAAATATTACTAAGTGAGATGTGGGGGGGGGGGGGGGGGGGGGGGGGG
>JASCQY010000053.1:4670053-4682165 GCA_030264315.1 Sardinella tawilis | reverse complement strand
CCCCCCCCCCCCCCCCCCCCCCCCCCCCCCCCCCCCCCCCCCCCCCCCCCCCCCCCCCCCCCCCCCCCCCCCACAGCGTGTAAATGCACAATGTGTAAATACAGTATTTTAAAATGCAGTATGTCCTTGCCTATTGAAATAGAGGCTTTTAAAATGTGTAAATGGCTTTCTGAATGTTTTCTTCTTTCCTTACTGTATGTCGAATGACCTCTGTTGCCAAAGAACATCCATGAGTCCAATGTCCATGACAACATAGCAGCACACCACATTGAATTCTATAGAACCTTATATCTCCATAGGTTCCAGTCAGATGGACACATACAGTAGAAAGCGAAGAAAGTCAAAATAATGTAATGGCTTTTCCTATTAAAAAAAAAAATCTTTTGACAGTACTCTTGGAGGTTGAAAAAGACTTGCAAAAGAACTTTTGAGCTTTCTCAATTGCATTCTCTTTGATAGGAGTGCTTTTGCCTCCGTTAGGCTGTTATCTGAGAAGAAGCCTGTCATTATTAGGTAGAGCGCTGCATTAATTCTCCAGATTGCATCATGAATCATCTCATTCCCAGGAGCTGTGCAAAGACTTGCACCGGAAGATTGACATCGTGGATGAGGTGCGATATGATCTGGAAATAAAGGTGGCGCGAAATGACACAGAGGTACTTGCCTAACTTGTCAATGTGTTTGGTGAAAATCTGGGAAATATTTTGTGTGCTCTTGTTGAACTAAACTGAGTCAGTATGAATGATCTGACTTTGTTAATGTAGGAAATTTTGCATGTGGCTTTAGTGCTGCACTAAAACTTTGTCATTCTTGTGCCCTGAGGAAGAAGAAAGCAAATAAGAGCAGACCTGCTATCCTATAACTTGCAAATGCAATGAATAATAAATCTACATAATGGTCTTATTGTATTAATAGCTTTAAGCCATAAAATAGGCATATATTAAGAATGACAAGTGCTTGAAGGAACTATTACAGTAGGTCCTCTAAAATTGAAGGCCCTCAGGACAGAACATATACAAGATTGGGAGCATTGTTGTGTTGGTGTGTGTGAATGTGTTTGTGTCTTTGTGTTTATGTGCGTGGAATTTGTGTACTCACTCATAAACATTTCTGTACCATCTGTTTTTTGGTCGGGACCCCCTTGAAAATGAGATGCTGCATCTCAAGGGGTTATCCCTTAAAATAAAGATGTAAAGACATTTCATGTTTTTGTTTAGTACAACAAATACATTCAAATGTTCCAATACCATATTAATGTAATGTAATCTGCACTGACAGTGCAGTCCAGGACTGCCTTGAACTCAATTGGTGGGCCAGCAAGTATGCTATAACCTATGGGCGGGTTACCACCTGTCACAAGTGTTGGGAGAGAGGTATACTTGGTTATGGTATATCACAGTGCCTATCTTTATATGCTGACCTTATTGCCATTACACATCTCTCAACGAAACCAACATTTTTTGAAAGCTCTAGCCATGCTGAATGTGAATTTGAATGTTTAAATTATTATCCCCTTAGGGAAATCATTTCTTAGTGAGTGAACATGTTACTGGCTTGTCTGTACCATGAAAATGCATAGACATTTAACACAGCACATTAACATAGACACATGGACGCTTTACAATGACACTAGTCTTATCACAAGGATTACATGTAAAATCAATAAGCTCTGTGCCCAGAGCACAAAAGTTTGTCTCATGATACCTACTCGTCTATTTCTGTGAAGTACGGTAGGCTAAAAATAAGTCATTTAGCTTAAAATCAGGGGTCAAAAGGAGTTTTCTTGTGTTTTCCCAGAGACAGACCAGCAAAATTAGACTGTTCCCAGAAATAGGGGTCGTCTGGTCACCCTAAATGTATAGGCTTTCATATACTGTAGGACATCTCTTTCTGTAAGCTGGCTGTTTTTACCCATGGAATATGCATAAACTTTTCGCTTGTGTGTGTGTGTGTGTGTGTGTGTGTGTGTGTGTGTGTGTGTCTCTTTTAGATAGTCGGCCTGAACCAGAAGATCATTACCCTGAAGGGTAAGATGAAGAGACCCAACCTTAAGCGGGTGAAGAAGTCCACAGACGAAATGTTTGGATCCATCACTGAGCAGTCCAAACTCATGAAAGCCGACTTCAAGGCCAACCTCAAGACCGTCAAGAAAGAGGAGGAGAAGGTAAGGCCTGTTTTATCAGTGAATTCTAATTGACCGAGGGTTGGGGTTCATAGATAAAAGCCTAAGTTACTGTTGTCCATATCCCAATTGTAGCCTATTGTGCCTGCAGTATATTTCTCGTCTGAGCTGGCCCATACTTCCTATGACGCTGCATAGAATTTTGCGATCAAGTCAGTATGGCCAACCTGCCGATTTACTGCTTTTCCAATGCCAGAAATCATTGTCACCAATGAGAAGCGAGCTTTCACTCCAGGGTGGAGGAGGCGGGTCTAACCAGTTTACATTAGATTCCGCCTCTCAGAAGGTGTGAGATTGGCCAGACTAAACCCATTTGTCGCTAAAGCCAGGCTAGTATATTGTATTAAATAAAGTTTTGAAAATAGCACTTTGTCAGCAGGCAGTATATTGTATGTTGCCGAATGGAGTTGGTATGTCGGCATGAGAATGACAGAATGTCACACAGCATAAACCGACTTGCGAAGTGGCAGCCAATGGTAGCTAATGAGGTCATGTTTTTTTTTTATTTTCTTATGCCCACATCTGTACAAATTCAGTCTATGTCATACCAAATGCTGTCCAGGCAGCCTCAAAGCGTAGGCATATGGGCTGAGCAACTCCATATTTATCCTTTAAGAGTCACAAAAATCTGATCAGGACAGGTCAGATCAGATGCATGCATAAAAATGCCCAACAGGGGTCATAAGTGTCCAAGGTCAGAACATGAATATATCTACAGTATAAACTTTCAGGAAACTCATTCTATTAGTCTGAAAATAGCCAAGAAATACCATCTGAAAATACATGAGAAATGTAGCCTGAGTAAAAACCCAGACACATTGCTAGCAACTAAAATGTGCTTTGCTCGTCTGGCCACTAGATTACTGCAGCTCATATATGATTCATCAAAAACCCAGGATCCAATCAAAACCGCTCATCCAGTGTGGGATGGGCTTTATATGATTCATAGCCAGTGAAAAGGGCATTACTGTGTATAGTTAAATGTTATTAATGTGTGTGTGTGTGTGTGTGTGTGTGTGTGTGTGTGTGTGTGTGTGTGTGTGTGTGATCCCAACAGAAGGAGGAGGTGACAGACTGGCGTAAGAACGTGGAGGCCATGTCCGGCATGGAGGGCAGAAAGAAACTGTTCAACGCGCAGTGATCAGTCGTACACAACACACTGAGCATCTGAACATCATGTTCATTCATAAAGATACATAAATAGTATCTTTTCGTCCATGCTGTAGTTTTGCAAACATTCTTAGGTGAAGATCACTATCACTCAAAAGTGAGGCAAGCAGATGAGCATCTCTGGATGATGAGAAAATGTTCCATTCATTGTTTTGATTGAAGGATGATGGCTGAAAGCTGAAAGAATAGTAATTACATGCAGAGCATGATATCCCAGATTGTGGATTGTGGAGTGAACAGCATATGTTGGCACTGGCAGTGAACACATATCTCTCATTTGATGTAGTTTTAAAGATAATCATCTGAATAAATAATTAGTAAAGTGCAATGAAGTTAATAAAGTTGATGAAGTTTAAAACAAAAAAAAATAACCACTGGATGGTTATAACATGGGCACTTGGACAGTAATTCCTTGTCTTGAGAGAATTTTGACTCCTCAGGAATCCCACAACAGTAGATGGCGCTAAATCTCCAGACTCCTGACTTTGAGAGCTGACTGCTTTCTTTTTTCTTTCTTTTTTTTGACTTGAGCTGTAATTCCATCCTAAAGAGGGTGCTAAAATACCATATTGCCTCAAAACAGGCCTTTTTTATGTACCAAAGGAATCTTGAGATCTGTTTAAAAGATGCAGACTACCTTTTGCACTTTGACAAATAACAATAGACTCTATGGTTATACAATTTAAAATATTATTCAGTGAGGGAATGTATATTTATTGTCCACTGTTTGGAATATCTCAGTCACTCTCTCACCGGTTTTGACAGTTGCCAGTCCCATATTGCATGAATGCTAAACCTCTCCATATTACATGAGCATCTCCATTGGTCAGCATTATACTGGAACCAGTTTAACAGACTTCCACCAGACTAAAACAGATAAGGCCTTCTATAGGATCTGGGAGCAGTGGGTCATTGTAAGCATCAAGTCAGCAATAATACTTCACTACCTCACAAAATTTTTCACTTTTATGACTCATAAATAAATTATGAGGCAACGTTTCGGTATCATCTTTACAGTATCATCTTCAAATTCATTCTGATGGCATGTGATCATGTGATAAACCAACACACGTTCTCAGCTGTAGGCTACCTAAGCTATGCTTCATTCTGTTCTGTGTTCTGAGCTGGAACACATAGAAAGGAGAGAAACTCAGTGGGTGAAGTGCATGGTGCAGCTGGACGGAGAGCCCGTAGCATTATTGGGCAGGCACTGCACTGTACTCATGGGGACCTGCAGGGTCGAGTCTGACCTTACTGTAGGTCATTTCCTAATCCCACCTCAACGTTCCCTCTCCCACCCACTCCCTGCCTGTATCTTCACAAAAAAGCCAAAATATACATTAAATACATTAAAATAAACATACATTAAACAAATATACAAACACATTATTTATGAGGGAAATATTTCACAGCATAGCACTGCCTCACCAAAACATATACAGCCTGTTAGCAAGTCGCTATGGAACATGTTTACAAGGTGTTGCATGCCGTCGAGATACTGTACTGTAGATAGCTTGCTGGTGTTTGACCCAAGCTCAGCTAGCGCTGCTCTTTAAATGGGCCAAAGTTGATGATCTCACAGTGGTCCAGGTGTGTGAAGACCTCTCTGCTCTTTGGCGGAGGGGAGGAAGCAGTCCGAACAGGAAGAAGGGCGGATCAGACTGATTGCACATTAACACTTCATGCACATGCATGCAAAACGCTCAGCAGGTCACACAGCCTCGAGCATGCACATGTGCGTGTGTGCGCACACACACATACACGTACACACAATCACACTTTTTCTCCCTCTCTCTCTCTCTCACACACACACATACACACATGATCACACTTACCCTCCTCTCTCTCTCTCTTTCTCTCTCTCTCACACACACACACACACACTGACACACAAACATATACACAAAGAGAAAGAAGCGGAGGGTGAGAGTAGAATGCATATAATCAACATGTACTCACACACATTCACAGACAGATGTGGTAGTACACACACACACACACACACACACATTAAAATTTGTGTACATACCTACTCTAACACATTGCAGCTAAAAAAAACTGGCAGTTTATATTCAAGTATACACATCGTCCCACACAAACATAGACATACCCACACAACCACACACACACACACACACACACAGGGGTCACACAGATGTCCTGGCCTACAGGCTAGCAGCTGGGCATGACATCCTGTTCTGCTGTTGAGGGAGGAAGAAGACCATGTTACCTAGCAGTGACTCAGCAGATCAACAGGCTACATCAGCCAGTATGTGTGTGTTGTGTGTGTGTCTGTGCGTGCGTGTGTGTGTGTGTGTGTGTGTGTGTGTGTGTGTGTGTGCATCCCATTCATTGATGTGACTGTGTGTATCGTTCTGTCTCTGTGTGTAGTGAGTGGGTGTGTATGTGTGGCTGGGGGATTCAAAATGACTTCTCATTACAAACAAAACTCATGGTTTTTAGCACCTCAACATTTTGGTCAGTGATTAACGCACGTTAAGTCATCTTCATATTCTTGAATACGCATTTCACATCAAATGGACGCATTAAAATGTGAGGATAAATAAATGTGGTGAAATTCAGTTGTAAACACGTCCAGAGTTTTACCCACACAATCACTGGTTTCACCTTGATCATCTCAGATTTCTCCTCAAAGTACTTTAACAAGAGAACACCCCACTTTATCCAAAAGTAATATAGTTGTGGCCCATAAAATGGTTTAAAGGGACACTCTTCCTCTACCTCTCAGCTTTCTCAAGAAGTGTCCGATTAATGTAGGCTTTGCGTTTTACGATCAGCAGATGGACCTTCTCGGATTGGACGCAGATGTTGCCTCAAATCTCAATGGTGATATTAACCATCCTACTCCACGTTATAAGTGACCCTTTTTCCTCTAAAATGAATTCCAAAGGTTTACTGTCTGCCACAGCATTGTGCTATATGTCAGAGCTGTTTACAATGAAAAGCTCAAGAGACGCTCTTTGGAAAACGTTCTCGAATTGCTCACAGCAGACTTAAGTACACCGCACCGAGAACCCAGTGGCCTCTAAAGTGTTCTATCGGCTTACAAGAACCAGGCTGTGGCGATGACAGCGTGGATGTTGGGTGGATAAATCAGCCCTGTTATTGGCCTGCGCGACTGAGTCGAACTGATGAACTGTCTGGAGTGTGCAACTCCAGGCCGACACATCACGAATCGAATCAAATCGAGTCGAGTCATCGCTTTGCTTGTCGGCTTTGCGGTGGTTAGTCCTCAGAGGCTCGTCAAGGCAAGCATCTGTCGTGTGTTCTGTTCTCTTGTTTTCATTCGATTCTGTTGCTGTTAACTCCCACATCGCCCCCACCACCACCCTGAAGTCCAAGTATGGTTTGCATCGAGCCTTATGATGGCTTTGCCAAGCAGTCTCATTCGTGTAAGTAACAAGAGACTTCCAATAAGGTGGTGACAAGGTTGTTTTGTGACATGTCCAGAGGGGTTCGCTGAGTCAGAGTTTGCCCGCCCCCCCCCCCAATACCCGCCACCCTCCGCCCCCACTCACACCCCCATCCCCAGCACCCCACCCTTCTTCAACCACTCAGCGGGCTGAAGTGCTGTGTCAGCATATCGCCCCTGGATCGCTCGCCTCTCTGTTGTTAGCGGGACCTCGCCCTCCACAGGCATCTGTTCCCATGAGCGCTAAGGGTGACGGAGTGTAGCGCCCTCCACCCACTAAATGCTAACAGACACTAGCCCCAGCCGGTGCTGCAGTTACTGTTAATAGGCCTTTTATAGGATGGGCTTTGGAAGAGTAGGTTTGATACAGCCACCTAATTGACTATTGCTCTATTATTATACACCAGGGCCCAGTTTTTGAAACTGTTAATCTTTATTACAGTGATCCGAACAATTGAGAAATCCCAAATTTTGTTATGTACATTAGGACCAGGGATTACTTTTGAACAACCGGACCCTGATCCCAGATAGCAAAACATGGAATTTCCAAACCCAGATCACGTTGATCCAGATTAAACTGTTCGGAAAAATGGGCTAGCACATGTTATTGGTTGTCTGACTCACTATCCTTCTCCCATATCCATCTTCCATGGCCAATTTGTTATCCGTAATTTCACTACTGTGCTCCAGTAGGCTAAATGATGTTTGATTGGCTAACTCAGTGCTTCACCCTGATGGAAAATTCATCTAATCCTTTGACCATCTATAGCAAACTGAGGCCAAGAAATTACTGTAGAAAGTGATGCAGACAATGACATAAAGGGAATCCGGGGTCAGAGGTACAGTACAGTATTCCAGAACAGTATTCCAGTAATCCCAGTGTCCTTACCGGAAGGAGCCTGCCTGCATTTGCAGGTCAGAGGGGGATTTAGGGATCCCCCAAAATGCAGGTCAGCTAGAACTGACAAAGACAGTGAGTGAGCCCAACAAGGCACATGCTATTGTCATGGACACGCTCCGTTAATACTCCACACTCGGATTGGTTTTGCTGTACGCTAATCTAACGTTGCATGATTAATATCCTGCACTGTACAGGCTGAGATCTGAGCTACTGATGCACAACAATGGACTAACACACAGCATCAGCATTTGTGTCCATCGTGCTGTTATTTATTAGTAACAGAGTCCAAGTCCAACAATGTAAAGTGTACATTCAGTTATAGGAGCCCCCTCCTGTGGAATTCTGGGTCGACATGTATGCGTGTGTGTGTGTGTGTGTGTGTGTGTGTGTGTGTGTGTGTGTGAGAGAGAGAGAGAGAGAGAGAGAGAGGGAGGGAGAAAGAGAGAAAGAGTGTGTGTGTTTTTTTCCCCATTCTCTCTCTCCCAAATATTGATTCTGGTCAGCCAACAAAAAAATGTAACCTGAATTCCAAGAGATCTTTACTTTTACCTTTTGTTTTTTTTTTAAGAATCCATAGAGAAGCATAGGTCAGTAGGTCGGCCAGATGTCACGAACAGGCCTGAGCCAGATAAGATCAGGGCCTGATCTGACTGCCCTAAGCCTACAGTATCTCTAGCTCAGAGACATTGGAATGATCATCTGTGCTCCAGTAAAAAAAAGAATGTTTTTCAGGTTTCACTAACAATAATATTATCTGATATTGCACTGGGCTTGCTGTGTCCCAGGATAGCTTTAGGTCCAGCAATATCCCTGATCTATGGCCTATTATATAGCAGAGGTGGGCAAATCCTGTGATATATACTCTTTACCTGTACACTTAAAACAGGTTATTTTCTGATCAGTTTATTGAGCCTGGCCAAAGATTACTGCTGATTAGGGTCAACCGTTTTATTACTGTAAATAATTGGAGTAAATCTGTCATAGGACTTTTATTTTGTGGAAGCTAAATAACCAACTGTATCTCTGGCCTTCTGCTGGGCAAGGCCCTGCAGCCCGGCAGACTGCAGACTCCCTCTCCTGCTCGCTGTTGGGCATCCGAGCAGGCAAAGTCTCACCAAGCAGAGAGAGGAGAAAGTGGCTTACTTTAATCCAAGGCCCTCTTTGATGTCTGTGGAGATGTTTGAACACGTTAGGCTGTGGCTACTGCCGCAAGGGTCAAAGAGGACCCCGAGCAAGGCTTTCTGGGAACTCACTACTCGGAATTGTCTGCAGGTGACTATGTGTGACCATGTTTGTGAGTGTGTGTGTGTGTTTGTGTGTGTCTGCATGCATGTGTGTGTGTGTGTGTGTGTGTGTTAGTGTGTGTGTGTGCATGAATCTTCAAGACGAAGTGGGTGAGTCGCCATCTTTAAGTGTTTGTGTATGCGTGTGTGTGTGTGTGTGTGTGTGTGTGGGCTAATGTACAGTGTGTGTTTCGGAATAGTGGAAAGTACAACAACAGCATTGTTCGCCGTGTGAATCCATGGGCGTGTGCCCATTTCTCACCAAAATTAACCCGACTGTAACACAGTCAGACAGGCAGTGATGACATATACCTCACTCACACTTACTAAAACTCAGGTTTCATTGTTCTTCATACTAATTCTACTCTATAGTGTGATATCATCCAGGGCAAACACATCACTTTCCATCTAAAAGCATTCAACATAACACACGAAAGCATCGACCCTGAATCGTAGCCAATAACCAAATATGCCCAAAAGCTTCCATTGATGATTGTGCTGTCATGAGGTCATTCTTTACCGTTGCTATAAACTGAAGCCTATTTCTAAAACAAACATCTGACCTCATGATGCAAGTATAGACTGGACAACAGCCTTCATGGAGTTCTTGTTTGACCCTTTGTAAACATACCGTGTTTAGAGTCGCTGCATTACAAAAGAGGCACATTTGGAAAAAAAAAAAGAGGTTTGTGCCATCGTGTCTCGTACCTTGCATCAGCTTTTAGAGTTCAAAATGTGTTTTTCCCTCCAGGCAAAATACTCAGGGTCTACAAAGATAAAAGAAAGACCAATAATCAGAGACCAAGACCTCCCACCTTGCAACACAGCTACACACATACAGCACATGTACTCTCTCTCTCTCTCTCTCTCTCTCTCTCTCTTTCTCTCTCTCTCTCTCTCTCTCTCACACACACACACACTCACACAGACACATACCTCACAAACACAACATTCACTTACATTATTTCTTTGAAAGTTTTAGCCTTCCATTATAACACACACACATGCACACACACGCACACACACACACACACACAGCCACCCCCCCTCCCCCACCACCCACATACGCATTTACACACACACGCACAATGCACACACACACACACACACACAATGGACACACACACACAGACACACTCACACACATACACACACACGCAGCCACCCCCCCCCCCACCACCACCCACATACACACACACGTGCACACACACAGACACAGACACACACACACATGCACAGACACACACACACAGGTCTGAGGCCCAAAAGCCAATAACAATATTGACCAGTAGACTGATAATGACAGAGGTAAAGCCAAAGTCAGCTCTGGATGCGTCTGCTTGACTGATCTGATCTGAACGCCCTGTCTTTTGTAGTAATTGTCATCCAAATGATCATTGTTTTAAGTGGTAGACAGAGAACAACAGAATCCTGTACTGTTTCATAATTCAGGACACAGGCTCTATTGTTTTGGCATGCACAGGATCCAAATGCTTCCCAAATCCACCAAGACACAACAATATCCCATACAGAAGTGCAAGAAAAAAATCTGGAAGTTGGAATTACTCTCAGACATGGCTATTACAGTAAATCCACCCATGGATGATGAAGAAAAAAATATATTTGCACTGTGGCTGAACACTTTCAGACACACTGGGACATTTTATGAATAGAACCGGTTTCATTACAACTTGAACACTACAAGGAAAGTTTGCCATTGCTTGTTGAATTGGGTTACTTTATACACCTTGTGGAGGTTAAATCCCGTTATGAATCGCTTAGTGGAGGTACTCTCATTTCTCATAACGTATTACGCCTGCCTTTAAGCGTTTGAACAGACAGCGCCCCTTTTCGCCAAGATTAACATTTCATGTGATCGCTTCTGACAGCGGAGTTTCTTGCAGAGGCCTCGAGAAGGATAACCAAAAAAGGGCATTTCTGCAAGTGAGTTTTGGCCGCTCTCTCGACTTTTCAAAGCTTATAATGTGTTGGTATTTGTAGTCCCTCTTTTTTTTGCAATCTGATGGATGGTTACTTTAATTGGTCGGAGAAATTCCAGACATGCTTTTTCTGTGTGTGTTGGGATGGGTGCGGGGAGTCGAGGGATGGGGATGGGGAGGGAAGAAAGCCGAGCCCACCGTCGGTTTTTGAAGCAACCATTGGCTGATGCTTGGAATAGACAACGGACAATGTGTAGAGCCTGCCAGCTGTATGCACCGAAGAGATATACTCGATCATTTTTTAAAAAGGGAGGAGCCTATGACATTGTGTGCTGTTATTGAATAGCCTACTGTAGTATTTCAACCTCTGACTCCGCGCTGGTTAGCAACTCATTTGGCCCATCTGTTGATTCGCGACTTCGCTTTAAAGAACATTTATATCGGTCATCTTTGCAGGTAAGGATTTTGCTGAAGCAACCGATTCTATCTGCACTTTAACTTTTGATAGTAACTTTGATAACATCGGTGGACTCGCCTGAAGTCTCGCTGACTCTCGCCTCTTTGCATTTTAATTCAGCGGTGCTACTATGGAAAAGTTAGACTAATGTAAAGTCTTGTCGTGTTACTTGGATAGAGAAAATGAAGTCCTTGCACCTGAATCTGTTAGGCTACTATTAGACAGAATATTAAAAACATAAAACAAAAAAACATTAGGCCTATGTGATGTTTACAAAAAATGTTATCTAGCCTTCTTAGACTGCAGTTACGGTGATATGAGAAGGCTGTTTTTGAGCAATAGGCTATCAAATGTCAATCTCCTTATCCAAACCAAAATATGTCCGTCCTGGAATTTCTTGTCCTGAGGAGTGTACCCTCCTCTCTGCAGATCCTTATCGAACATACAGGGGCGTGCACTCACTGCTCCCGTCCTGTAGACATTAGAGTTCAACAAAACTCCACATCTCCTATAGCCTCATACACCATCCTTGTCTAATATTTAAACCGTTTGTAATATTAGCCTATAGTCAGTCAACTGGTTTGTTTATTGTTGCAATGTGCAGTGCTGATGTATTGAGTAGTTTTACGAAAACTACAGTTCCCTCATACTGAAGTTTTTTTTAAGATATCCTGTGTGTGTGTGTGTGTGTGTGTGTGTGTGTGTGTGTGTGTGTGTGTTTGTGTGTGTGTGTGTGTGTGTGTGTG
>JASCQY010000053.1:4623255-4633255 GCA_030264315.1 Sardinella tawilis | reverse complement strand
CTCACTCCTCTTCCCTTTCCCATGATGCATTGCAGTGGGTAATAAATAACTTCCCCCAGGGCGGTCAGAATGGAAGTAGTGGGCCGCCACTGACGTCTCACACACACTAGTCCACATTGTGTGCGTGGATGCTTTCAGCTACAGAGGGCAACCCCTAGCACGAAGAAACACACACACACACACACACACACACACACACACACACACACACACACACACACACATGCCCACGCCTGCATAGACACACACACAGCGCTGTGGTCGATTGGTCGGTCTCAGGGCTGTGTAGACACGGTGGAGTGCTATTGTGGAACGGTGCTGACGAAGTGTAAAAGTTTGCCAAACATTCGGTCAGACTACATTAACCTTGCTGTGGGTACGGCCTTTCAAACAGACGTCAGCCAAGAGATAGAGAGAGAGAAAATGAGAGAGAGAGAGAGTGTGTGAGATAGAGGACTAATCAGGAGAATAGAGAATGAGACAGAGAGAAAGAGAGGAGGATGAAAAGAGATGGAGAAATGGTAGAGTCAGGGAAGAAGAATGAGTGAATGTGGGTGAAAAAGAAAGAAAGTCCGACAAAGAGAGAATGACGAAGGCTGATGTCATCATCATTGTTATAATTATTGATATTTAGCCATTTTTCAAATGTCCCTTTGTTGTCACTTTTTGTTTGTTTGTTGTTCTTTGGCCAGTCAGTCGTGCTAATAAGACCTTTCTATTTATAAATGGGAGAGGAGGACAGACTTTGCGTGTATTTGTGCTGTCCCTGTATCAGGAATAAGGCCTTCAATGGGCTCTGTGTGTTTGTATACTGAGCCCAAAGGTCAGAGGTCAAACTCCTACTGTCTGCTTGTATGAGGAGTTCAAACAGGAGGGCTTTGTCCTTTGGTTCATCCACACCACACTGTAGATCTGTAAATCTGCCAATATATACTGTATCTCTGATGTTTTATTTTCAGTTTTCAGTTTTATTTTCAGTATTGGTTCAACGTTTTTTCTTTCTTTTCCTAGCAATTTCTTTGTATCTTTTTTGTCATCCTTCCTTTTTTTTCTAATGATATTACTGCTGTATATCTCATCGCTCTCTCTTTCTGTCTGTCTGTCTGCGTGTCTCTCTCTTTCTCTCTGTCTGTCTGTATGTGTGTGTCTCTCTCGCTCTCTCTCTGTCTGTCTGTCTGTCTCTCTCTCTTTTTTTCTCTCTCTCTGTTTGTCTGTGTGTGTCTCTCTCTTTCTCTCTCTGTCTGTCTGTCTGTCTGTCTCTCTCTCTTTCTCTCTCTCCGTCCGTGTCTCAGTGTGTCAGAGGTGAGCTCCTCAGTGAGCAGTGGAGGAGGCGGTGGAGATGGCGCTGAGGACGAGGAACAGGCCCTACAGGAGCGCCTGGCCAAGCGGGAGGAGCGGCGGCTGCGTCGTCTCAAGGAGGCGCAGGAGCGCCAGGAGGGCGTTACTGACAACAGCCTGGAGGAGCGCTCGTCTTTACGCCGCGGACGCTCCTACGAGCCCGAGCCAGAGCCCGAGCCCGAGGAGCCCAAAGAGGAGGATAAGGTGGAGGAAGAGGAGGCCGTGGTGGAGCAGGAGGAGGAGCAGCCAGCCAGTCAGGTGGAGGAAGAGGAGGTGCTGAGAGTGGAGAAGCCCAGAAGATCATTCAGACACCAGGTGGGACTCAGTTATATATACCATCTATGGTGATGCATTTAACATGAGCCAGAACACCACTTGCCCCATGGTATATTATGTACATATATAAGTATATAATATAGGATATATTAAGTATATGATAACACATTATACAGTACAAAGACATATAATACACACGTATAAAGACGTATAATAATGTACTGTCTACATGGTCTATGCACATTCCACAGGCTTGTATGAGTTAACACTTTTATGAACGTCTTCAATATAGAAGATTAATCTTCTCATCTTTGTCACAACATGTTTCAACTGACCTAGCAACCAGGTAGCTAGCTAGCTAGGTGTTCAGACAGAAGGTTTAGATCCTGACTTAATAAACCAGACTCCATTCAGATTTGATCTGGACTCGATCCAGACTTGATCCAGATTGACTCCTCTGTGTAGGAAGATACTGAGGAGCCGGCATTGTCTTCAGAGTCAGTGGAGGAGAAAGCTGAGCTCTCAGGTGAGGGAGGAGTTTCGGTAACACCTGAGGATGAAGGGGAGGGGCTAGCTGACACGTCCAGTAGGGTGGAGGCAGAGGATGGCATAGCCCTGCCCTCTGATGTAGATGCTCCGGAAGCTTCTGTTGCCCAAAATGGGGTAACAAAACTTGTTGAGACTGAGATGGAGCAGGAGGTGGAAGACAATGATGAAGAGATTCCGGAAGGAAACGATGATGATGGTGATGATGTTGGTTTGGTAAGACTTTTGCGTGTGGTGGTTTCAAACACACATGCATGCTCACACACTCGTAAACACACACGCAAAAAGTAGCATGCAGTCAAATGTTTCAAACACTGAATTCTGGTGCTGTTTGAAATGTTCATCATTAATGTGCATCAGTATCAAATAAAAAAACAGTTTTGGAAAACTACATCAAAATTAAGCAAGTGAGATTAAATCTGGTAATAATTCATCTTAGTTGCTAAAGTATTAAATAATTCTGATTGAAAAAAATCAGTGCCTAAATTGTCAGAAGAGTTTTCCTGTGATTCTGTATATTCCTGGTGGTCCTGCATGTTGTGTATGAATTGTTTACAGTAACAGAACAGTGGTAACACGAGACTTGTCATGCTATGTACTCATTGAGGATGCTGTCATTACAGAGACTCCTCGGAGTGTGTGTGTGTTTGTTCTTGTGTGTGGTCACAGCGTGCCCCCTTGAGCGTGAGCGAGTTCACCTGTGTGGTCACCATGTGTGTGTGTCACTTCCCACGGAGTGTGTTCACGGTCGGCACGGTCGTAGCGCGTGGTGGTGGTGTTTATGCACCACAGGGAGTATGTGTGGGATGTGTTTGTGTGTATGAAGTGGCAGGGTGTGTTTAAGCAGACACAGTGTGACACGATACCACGTGCGGTGTGATTGTGTGTGTGTGTGTGTGTGTGTGTGGTGAAGCACACGGTTACATTGTTTCCTCACCACTGATCTGACACCAGGCACTCGCCAGCATACCACCACTCAACCACAGAACTGCACAACTTCAGTTTCAACCCAGATTTATTCTGCTTTTATTTTTTAAAACCTCTGACTAGAAAATGTATTGTTAGACTAACTATTAACATGACAAATACACTTTGCATGTGAAAAACAAATGATAAATGAAATCTAGACTGTAAATTTAATTTAAAACCAAATTCGGGGATTAAGAAAGCCCGTAGGCCTATAATCTAATCTAATTTAATCTAATCAGTATCAGCATTCACTCTGTATCCCTTATTGAGGGGCCCAGTGTACTGTGTGTAATAAGAGTGAGGTAAATCTGGCCAGCAGTGTGTGACTTTCTCTCCTCGACTCCCCAGAGGTGTCCTCCTCCATTACAGAGCCTTTAACTAGCATTAGCACTGAACCAGTGAATAGGAACAGACCAGGGGCACATTTCTCAAAACCATAGTTGCTAACCAGTTCGTTGGTTGGCAATGCAACAAAGTACAGTAGCCTAGCTGCTAAGAAAATAGGTAGATTAGCCTAACTAACATTAGCAACTATGGTTTTGGGAACGGATCCCTGAACTTTAAGTAATGGCTAACTGGGGGTTCCCAGTCCACCCAAGCTGTTAGCAATGAACCGATCATTACTTATGGTTGCTTATGTATGAAGTTAGTATTATGCTAGTTAAAGGACTGGTAATGGAAAGCTTTAACTCTAGGTATCCCTGTCTTTGTATATTTGGTTGAGTAGAATACTTGTCATGATACAAACATTCTGTAGTAGCCTAAATGCTATATCACCATACATTGACAATGTCATGTTACTATTGCATTTGGTGTGTAATTGTTTATGACATTGTTATATCAGTGACATATGACAGAGCTTAGGTAAGGTGTTCAGTCAATATGGTCAATGTGAAAGGTTTTCCTCAAGTTTTATAAGAAAGGTGCTGGCAGAAAGTGTTGTGATCTGTGCTAACTTGTGACCTTTGACCTCCTGGACCAGGTGAGCCAAGAGGATGAGAATATGGGGAGGAAACAGCAGAATGGAGGTCTCCATGACGACAGCTCTGCCAGGCACAAGAAGCCAGAGAGAACCCAAAGGTGCAAAATGCAGAACTACACACTTCCACACACACACACACACACAAACACACATACACTTACACAAACAAAGATGCAGCTAACACTTGCATAATACATACCGACAAACTTATATACATACATCATATTGCCCATCTCTTGTGTTCTTAAAAGACAAAGAAAGACAAATGTCAGTGATGTGTAGTTTAGGAGCTGTTGTTGTTGTTTTAATTATGGCGTGCTTGAGACCTGAGCACGTGTGTGAATGAGACTTTCTAGGTCAGTGTGTGTGTTTAGTAGTTTGTGCTCTGGGATAGTGTTCTGATGGCTGACCTTGGTCATTCAAACCCAGCTATCTCAAGAGACGCGATTAAGTGTAACCTAATACACTGTCACCTTAGACGAGGAAGCAGTGACTGTTTCTGCGTGTGTGTGTGTGTGTGTCTGGAAGAGTCTGTGACACTGTGTCTGAATGAGAAACCAAGTGCTGCTGCATGCACAGGTGGACCTGCAGAGTCATTTTGCCTCGCTGCTATTAGATCACTCATTTTTGTATGCCTTGCCTGTGTATGTGTGTGTGTGTGTACGTGTGTGTGTTCTAGCCGTGGCAGCCTGCGTTCACCTGAGACTCCGGCAGCGTCGGCTGCGACTCCCGAGGAAGAGGACGAGGCTCGCCTGGAGGCCGAGCGCAAGCTGGAGGAGCTGCGTCGTCGGCGCGACGAGACGGAGAGCGAGGAGTTTGAGCGCATGAGGCAGAAGCAGGTGGAGGCCGAGGTGGAGCTGGAGGAGCTCAAACGCAAGAGGGAGGAGCGCCGCAAGGTGCTGGAGGAAGAGGAGAGGCAGCGCAAACTTGAGGAAGAGGAACGCAAGTTCCGCGAAGAGGTATACAGTCCAGAGTCCAAAAATGTTTGTTTGTTTGTTTGATTGATTGATTGATTAGTTGATTGGTTGATTGATTGATTTTTGTCCATATGTCTGACATGTGGTGCTGCAGTCTGTACAGAACCTCACAAGCAAACATATAGATACACATAACATAACATAACACAGGCACACCGGCACCAACACCGCAATTATGTGCAACACACCACAGGATACAGATAGCATTGTCTAAGCAGAGCATGAGAGCATACAGTGTGGCGTTATGTCTCATTTGAGATATTGGTTAAAGCAACACTACACTATGCAGTTTTTGCTGTGAAACTGTTAAACTAGCTGCTTAAAAGGTACATAAAACCTTCCAGACATTTTCCAGTCACTGTTTGAATATGCTAATATGCTTTGATGGCAAAACAGCATCAAGATGTAACAATTTTTTTATTATTATTATTTTAACCTAACCTCCACCCAGAGTTGCTCAGTGCATACCCTGGATGGCGGGTGGGACTAATGTCTGATAAAAATGATGCCTCAAATAGTGGTGAAAAGTTACATAGTGTTGCTTTAAGCCAAAAGTAATTTTCTGTGGAATATTTATGTTGGTAGGAATTGAAGCAAAGAGAGGGGAAAGGGAGGTAGGGGCAAGCAAAGGGCAGGTGGGGGGTGTAAGGGGAAGCCATTTGTACAATATATTTTTGTTGGTAGGTAGTTTTTAAACACTTCATACTGCACCTCTTGCGCACGGCCAAGTAAGGGAAGCCAAGAAAGGGAAGCATATGTCTGAGAAGACCAAAGCCATTTTAAAGTATAAAAAAAACATTTCTATTGGTAGGTAATTTTTAAACAACATCTTAATTCATGTATGAAAGGAAAGCAAACACACAAGAAAGACATCAAAGAACAGGGGGGAGTGCTTCTGGAGAGTAGTATAAAGTTCCACTTGTGTATATATTCTAAGGTCCATTAAATTAATATCCACAGTTCTTTCAAAGAGAAACCTAAGCAAAAGTTATACTATGGGATATATGAGGTGGAAAAAAACACCCACCCACCAACTGTGGCATAAAGTCAGGTAGTGCGGCCCAGGGTATCCCAACTCTATTCCAGAACATTCCACATTGAGATAATCTGTTTTTATTTTGGACACAGTCTCATGTCTTATATGTAATCATTTAAAAGATAATTTTTTTACTAAAAGCTATACATTTCCATACATTTTGTAAACTTCAGTATGTCTCTGTTTCCTGGGCGTGGAGTCTGTGATGGTTTTGTTGATAATGCTCCTCCACAGTTGAGCCGCTGGGACAGGGTGAAAGAAATGTGCGGCCATTTCTTCACTGGTTTGTCCATTCTTGTTTTGATATGGACATTACAAAAGTGGCCTGGATGTTTCTGCCACACACTAGACTATAGCCTGAGTGAGATATGTTATCCAAACACTTTGCTGCTAATGGAATGTGAAATGCTGCGGTTTATGTGAAATAGATCATGAAACATAATATTATGACATGGCACCCTATATGTCACACTAATAATGTAGGCCCTCTCCTATAAGCATATGGATATTCTTATCTCGCGACCTGGTAAGGGTAAACATATATCTCTCTCGCTGCACTTTGCTCGTTTTGATTTCCTAGTGTATGTCCTAGTGCATACAGTAGTTACACTTTTATCGTGTGCCTTGAGACACACACACACACACTCACACACACTCACACACACACACACTCACACACACCACAAACACACACACACACACACACACGCACGCACACACACACACTCACACACTCACACTCACAGATATACATATGGATTCATATACACATTGACACATACAGTATACACACACTAGTCTATTTTTAATGCCTGTGTGCTGTCATGCTTGATGGTGTGGCTAACATTGGGGCAGCCCCTTGGTCCATTCATCATCTACTGTCTCCCAGGGTCATGCTAGCCAGCAGCTTAAACAGACCCTTGGCTATCAGTAAAGTGCTGGTGGTGGCATTTGTTTTTGGTCCCGCAGTCCCAACCCAGCAATGACTCCCAACTCCGTCCCCATCATTCCTGTTTCTCCGGTCTTCTCTGCTCCCCGGACACACTCTCTTTTTTATGTCTTTCTCAGACACATAACGCACACACATGCTAGCTTCATTGCTTGTGCATGTTGTGTGTATGTGTGTGTGTATGTACAGTATCTGTATGTGTGATGTCTCTTTGAGTGTGTGTGTGTGTGTGTGTGTGTTTGTTAGTATCTACTGTATGTGTGTGATCTCTCTTTGTGTGTGTGTGTGTGTGTGTGTGTGTGTGTGCATATGAGCATAGCATATGATTTGGCAGTGTGTATAATCTCTATGGGTGTGTTTGCACAGTATGTAGTTGTTTGTGTCTACATAATCACTAAACCCCAGGGGTCGCCCCAAATCTCACTCCTTTCCTTGCGTACACTTAGAGCGAGTTGCCAAGCCTTGTGTCAACACATGTTAGAGCATTGTGATGCAAATACATGCCTCGTCGCTAATTAAAAGATAGAGTAAATAAAAAGAGGTGGTGTGTGTGTGTGTGTGTGTGTGTGTGTGTGTATGGGGGGGTAGTAAGAGTTATGGGGTTGACTAATTACAAATTACTGGCACACCGCTAACGAGCAGCGGGCGAGCCAGGCAGCGAGTGGAGGTGGAGGAGCACGAAGGGCTGGATTTATGGGCCTCTGGTGGAGGTGGAATATGGAGAACAGAACAGAAAAGGCATGTTGGGTGTTGGGTGGGGGTAGGGTGGAGGTGGGTGGAAGTTGGTGGGGGTGGGGGTGGAGGTGGGTGGAAGTTGGTGGGGGTGGGGGTAGGGTGGAGGTGGGTGGAAGTTGGTGGGGGTGGGGTTGGAGATGGAGGAAGAAACCACAGAGGAGCTTGTTAAGGCAGAGTCTTGCTGCAGAGAGCTTGGGCTTATTTATCGGTGAGAAAGGCACAGATGGTTCTAGGATGCCTGATGTGTTGAAGGACTGTCTGCAATATGTAGGACAGACATGGAGGCCAAAATGATGTAGGCAAAAAAAGGGAGAAGTTACAAGCACTGTGTGTGTGTGTGTGTGTGTGTGTGTGTGTGTGTGTGTGTGTGTGTGTGTGTGAGAGAGAGAGAGAGAGAGAGAGAGAGATAGACTGACAGACAGACTGACTGACTGTATAGACATATCGACAGACAGACTGACAGACAGACTGTGAGAAAGACAAAAAGAAGACTGGTACTCTTGATAGTGTATAGTGCTTTTCTGCCACACTCTTTGCAGTTCAACACAGCACAGAAATTGGGGGCTTGGTCCCACTGTCATCAGCCTGGGGAAACTCTTTGTGTGTTATTCCAGGTGCTATACTCCAGGTAGTGCAGGTGTGTTCGGCCATCTAGTAGAAAGTGTGTTTGTAAATGACAGTGTGTTTGGTATTGGTGATGAAAGTGCTGCATTTGGGTCTGTCACATGAAAGTGAGTCTTAATGTGAGTGTTTGTTATTCATCGGTGAAGTTCAGTCACATTGAAATTAGTTGCATAACCATGATGAAAAGAAAGTGTTTTGGTGGAATTCGAGTATGTTTGTTGGTCTTCGATGACCGCGTTTGACAGCGCGAGTGTGTTTGGTAGTTCTAATAGTGTGTGTTGACGTTATCGCCCCGCTTTCCCAGGAGGAGAAGAGGAAGATGAAGGAGGACATTGAGCGGAGGAGAGCGGAGGCGGCCGAAAAGCGACAGAAGGCCGAAGACACAGACGAGGGGGAGGTCAAGGCTCCCTTCAAGTGCATCAGTCCCAGAGGCTCCTCCCTCAAGGTCAGGCACGCCCACGACAGCTGTCAATCAAAGAGGTTCACCATAGCAACCATTGTGCCAACACTGCCACATGTTTTGTTGCATGATTTGTCATCCCCAGTGTGTGATGTGGTAGAGTATTAAAGTGTATTAAGGATGGTGTAGTTAAGCATATTTAGCATAGCATATTTAACCTGTAAATAAATGTGTGAAATGTTTTGCATATAGACACATATGCTGTAGCATACATAGTTGCCATTTACTGTATGTCAAGATTGACATTCTGTTCACACAGAATTCCTTTCCTTGGCATTGCTGGATTATTGCACAGAATGTGTACATTTCAGCATAAACCTACTGTATGTTAGGGGTGTATGTGTGTGTGTGTGTGTGTGTGCACGTGTGTGCATTTGTGTATCGGTATGTGTTTTGGCAGACATGATTATCACTTTGTCTGTGTCTGTTTGTGCGTGTATGTATGCACTAATCTTAACCTGCTTATTACTAATGCCAGTTTCTCTCTTCCAATAACCCCCCCGTGTTGACACAACCCCACACTAATGATGCCATCTCCCTCTGCAGTTGTACTTTGTCATCATGTTTACTGTAGGTGGCGCTGTTCTTGCTGCATGCAGTGTCTTGCTTGCAGTGTGTGTGTGTGTGTGTGTGTGTGTATGTGTGTGTGTGTGCAGCACATTGGTTGGGTTGGACTTGACTCTTTGGCACAGAAGAAGCTCAACAGGGATAAAGCATCGTAAAAAAAAATGAGTTCATCTGCAAAAACAGATATCGCCACTTTTTTGGACTTGTAGAAATATTTTTTTAGTATTTTGCTTGCTAGGCAATGTCAATATACCTGCAGTTGAGTTGTTTTGGCCAAGCACAAAAAAAATCAATTTACCTGAAATGAATTCTGAGAGGCTATAAACATGGAATGTCTGTTTTTGCAAATGGAATATGTGTCTGCCAGTGCATCTCAGCCTAGCCTAGCTGCAGTATATAATGTCAAATTTTAATGTAATGTAAAGTTAACACTGTTTGGGTGCAGAAATTACAAAAAACAAATGACTTAAAGTGATACACCGGCGCGCCCAAACCTAACATCCCAGTGGAAGCAGTGGTCGAGTACAAGGAGCTGACAAAA
>JASCQY010000053.1:4601326-4612668 GCA_030264315.1 Sardinella tawilis | reverse complement strand
CAGCCGTAATCGTCTGAGGGACATCCAGGTCCTTAGCATCCAGGACTGCCTAATTGTGTAATCTGTTATGGATAAGGTTTAGCGTAGCCTGTCAGCAGATTTGCTAAATTATGTTTGGAGAGGTGTGAGCGCCTGAGGGGGTTTGAGGTGTTGAATAAAAATAGGTTGATAACAGCTTAAGCACGCAAACACACACACACACACACACACACACACACACACACTCTTTCGCCTACAGTCACCTCCCCAAAATGAATTGAGCCTCATTACTTTATTGAGCAAAGGGCGCACTATGACACCATGGAAACCATAAATCATTTAAAAGGGTGCAGAGCGCACGTCTCCAACATTTGACACCACAGACTCACACGTCTGTATAAACACACACACACACACAAATATTTAAGGAGGCTGAAAAGAGACACGCTAGCCGCTTAGCAGTTTTAAGCATAAGCCCTTTTCTGAGCAGCTAGCATTAGCACCTAATCAAGACCAGACAGCAAAGGAAAAAGAAGGAGCAAAAATAAAACCATTTTCCTCTCTGCTCTTCGTGTTTGCTGCCGAGCCAAGCACTATCCAACTCCCTCTCACAGTTTTTCCAGAATCTTCCACCGCAGATATTGTATGCCATAGGCTTAACCTGTGCCATAGTGATTCTGGATAGATGACCTCAGAATCTGATGCCCTAGATTTCTCATACCCTGCTCATCACATTGTCCTCATTTTTTTTTGTCTTCCACCAGGAATGGGACACTAGTGATACAAAGAAGAGCAACGAAGAAACTGCACGTCCATTCCTTTGTTTTGTTTTTTTACCCAATTGCATTTTTGTTTTTTGTTTTTTTGTTTTATTTTTCTCCATACCAAAAAGAGGAGAGAAGGAGAGAAGGCTTTTTTTAAAGCAGCCCAAGGGTATTGAATGGAGAGGAAGTGATTTAAGAGTACATATAGTAGCACTGTCAAAACAGACCGCCACAATGTGCGGCCATATTTTCGGTGTAGTACCCCCTTTGCACAGGTTTACTTTTACGGAAACTATGCTGTGAAATTTGGACACTTTTGGAATTATGATTTGATATATATATAATTTTTATATGAAACCTCCAACACAAAAAAAATAGTCATGTCAAAAGGTAAAACAATCATGTATACTGTACCATGTGAAGACAATCACAACATTATCCACAACAAATAATAATAATAATAATGACAATGATTAAAAGGTTTTATTTAGCACATGCATTTAATCAGCCAGAATATTGTCTTCTGGCTCCAGCTCTCTGGTTCACTCTTTTTTTTTTATTTAATTTATAATTAAAGCAAAGCTTCACATATTGATATGTTATTCTTGTTCACCTGTCCTGGAAAGCAATATGAGCACCAATAGAGTAGCACATTGTACTTGTCTTGATCGTCTAATCAACACTTTGTAATAGTGAAAACAACGGTCTGAATAGTATAAGGTAAACACATACTGTATGTTGTTGTTGTTTTGTTTTTTATTTCGTCATGTCAACTATTAACTTTCGTATCGTATCACAGATTCTTTTGTCTTATGCAAGCCTTGACGTTTGTTATCATAAAAAGGACGGTCAGATAGCAAAGCATTTTTTTTTAACAGATATTCATTTGTGGAACAGTGATATTATTACAAGTAATCACTATGCTCATTTCGTCTGACTTACTTTTTTTTTTTTTACTTTTATTTTATTTTTAATGTCTGTATCTGTTCTTCCTCCTTCCTCCTGTTAAAGCACCTCAGCAATTTTATTTTCAAAAGCCTAATTAGCTAATTAGCCTAATTAGCTGAGGAGTGGTCGATCACACGGGTGGGAAGAGAATGAATGTGGCCAAACATACACAGTAGGCTACTTTCCAGCGGACCACTTAAAACCAAAGCCAAGTTTTTTCACTTCCAATACAGGTGCTGGGAAGCAGAGATGAGTCAGATCCACATAGAGGCCCTTCAAGCTAGTGAACCGAATGGTAGCATTCCACAGCATGACAGAAACCACAGCATGACAGAAAATCCAATCATCAAAACCTTAAAGACCATCTCTGTTTCATCTTGGAGATCAATTCTTAAGACTGGTTGAATGGCTGTTTCAGTGTGGATACTTTGCCCCTACACTGCAGCATGGCCCACCACCCTCTACATCCTTTAGAAAGGCCACAAGTGTCTAGGCTGCTGTAGAGTACAGTACTGTACTGTAAAATGGTCTTAACAAATCAGCCCTGAAGTACTGTACTGTGAATTCACCAAATCAATCCTATGAGGTCTGGTCAGTCATAAGGAAAGCCAAGTTGTTGTATTTTTCGTCTTATAGATGTGCCCAGTGTGTTTCACCTAAGACGATGGCCTTACAGTAAGTCTTTCATCAGTGGAAATCAAAGAAGGGAAAAAGTAGACAGCAACCTAGACATCAGGGGCGATTTAACTAAAAAGTAGTTAACAAAAGTTTAACAAAAGTAATCCAGTTAGACTTACGTGTGATAGATTTCCCCAGGTTACTCGTACTTAAGAGTATTATGAAGCAACTCAGCTCAAAATCGAAATTTTGCATTAAATGCTTTCTGATTTTGTTTTTTTTTTTATTTAAAATATGACAAAAAAAAGAATTGTGATCTTGGGTAGATATTGAAAGTAGAGGCATTTCAAGATCACTTTTTGTTTTATTTTTATGAGGACACAGACTAGGCTCCAAGCCATTGTCATGGACCAGTGTTTGTTTGTTTTTTTCTTTTGGCTTTTTTGTAACTGATGCATCAACGGTATCATAAGAGGACTTGTCTGCAAATGTGTAATATCTACTTTTACAATGTATGAGTTTTAAAGGTTCGGTAATACAGTACATTACCAAGCGCTGCATTTCAGGTTGGCTCGATCATTTAGCATGACTCTTAACTAAAAAGGTGTCAGCGTCCTTTCCCGAAATTATATTTATGTATTAAATATGTTGTTTTTTATTACTGAATTTTGATATTTAGACATCCATTCAGGAAAACGACTACATTCCATCACTATTTTCACTTTCTTTTTGTCATGTTCTTGTCTTCCATTGTGTCTGTGTTCACTCATTGCATAGAGGTTACACTATACAGGCCGCACCATCAGTAGCCCAAATCATCATCATGTTTATCCTCCTAGTCATTAGTGTCATACAGAATGAATGTTTAACTCTTGTACCATTGACCAACTGCAATAAAGAGATACATGAGGAAAAAATCAACCCTTTGGCTCTGCGACCCTTTCTTCTTTTTTTAATGTATTTTCTTTCCCAGTGAGTGTTGTCTCTATTAAAAAACTGTATTAGGCCACATTCAACAAAATGCATATTGGAAAAGGATGAAAGTTGCAACCCACAAATACAATACCCCATTAGTATGTAGTATGGTCTAGTATACTGATACAGTAAATTATTATTATAATAAGATTAACAGTATTAATTAATAGAATAGCCCATTGGTACAGTAAATAAACGTGTTTAATTAGGCTACACTGTGTGGAACAGATATATTTGTGGTAAGACTATGGTTAAAGGGTGTGCAATGATGTGTATGTCCAAGTTTAGGACTATGTTGAGCAAAATGTAGCCTAAGTAATCTAGGTTGTAATAATGTCATTTGATGCACTGGGACTAAAGCTCTGGGGAACTCTGTATGGAACTAGAACAACTTTGTTTGATCCCTAACAATAGACCTGACAGCGGCAACCAATCACAGAGCACAAAGGGGAGGTGACATGCCACCCCCAAGGTTGTATTATGTGAGCCTAACAGTGGGCTTACCAGCTATCCGTTCCCTGGACCGGACTGCAAAGCCCTCTGGCCCTCTCTCTGTCTTCCTCCTTCATTCTCTCCTGGTGGGGCAAACAGGTAAGTGGAAACACACACAGGTGCGGTCCGTCCGAACGGTGGAGTGCACAATAATGCTTGCTTCACGTGAGAGGCCCTTCTTTACCTGTGAGAGGGCTCCAGATCTCTTCATCAAGTTTGCTTCCAGCGGTGAAGAGGCATGTGTAAATCTAAAGGAGGATCAGATATGGAAGTGGTGCAGGGTATAGACCATTTCAGGTTCTAATTCCAGAGCTGGACAAAACAATGCTTAAACATTCTATCTTGGTCCCCAAATACTTCCTGTTACATTAACATAACACTGTTAAACAGGAAGTCATGGGGGACCATTTATGGAACTTGAATTTGAAATGGTCTATACTGATGAGTGTGGATAAGCTTTGGGGCTGATTGGGTCTGGCAAAGCCAGAGGTTCTCAGATGGCAACAGCTGGTTTGTCGGTTGCTGGCGGAGGCCCGCCGTTGGGACTGGCAGTTTACGTGCTTTGGGGATTTCACCGCTTAATGTGGATTAATGGAGAAAAGCACTGGCCTGTGAGCACCCGAATAGATGGCTGTTACTGTGCCATTTCTACCAGGGTGGGACACAATGGGAGTGAGTGAGTGAGTGACGTTTGTGAAAGCCATGCGTGGTGGCTAAGGCTGACAGGTCCAGGAAGCCAATCAGGCTCAGAAAGGATTTAGAGTAAAATCTGTCAGCTTGAGTAATTTATCCCCCAAAAACCTAGAGGGCTATAGCCTCTAACGTGTTAGTCTTTCTGCAGATGCACGTGAAGGCAGGTTTATGTGATCGATCGTAATAGTTTATGGCCTGTTGTGTATCTGTCAGGTTCTATTTAAAACCTGATGCCTCTTCCTGTGTTTGATGCCCTAGGTGTATGACACTGAATAGCCTATGAAGCCAATAATACTGTCAGAAAAAAAAAAACTAAAAAAAAATGTCGCTCCAGCAGCCAAACACGTCAATCAACATTTTTTTTTTTTTTAAAGAGCTGACCTAAAAGTGTTCGCATATTCCCTGGCCGATTCTCCTCTTTCCAATAATCTCATAATGGCTTAATGGTCTCATTATCTGATTAAGATGCAAGAATTAAACCCAAAACCCACATTAAATGTCACCTGCAGGTCATTTAATGGCTGAATTGAAGAAAAGACTTGTTAATACCCACAGAGTCAACACAGATGAGCCAGGGAAGATGACGGATGAGGTGGCCAACCCAGGAACGCAGTTAAATATAGCATGTACGCGCGTGTGTGTGTGAATGTGTGTGTGTGTGTGTGTGTGTGTGTGTGTGTGTGTGTGTGTGTGTGTGTGTGTGTGTGCGCGCGCGCGTGTGCATGTGTGTGTGTGGCAATCCAGCGTGTGATTTACCGTGTTAAAGCAAGCAGAGGCCTTGATGTTGGCGGCGGGCAGCCAAGTCCTTTGTCTAGGCAGGCAGCTCACACCTGTTTAAAGTCATACTTTATTATTCTTAAAAATAACCCCTTGTTCATACATCACCTGCTGGGCCTATTTTATTACTTTCCTGATTTATAACGGGTAAGAAAAGATGTCAAGAGATTTTTGGTTCTGCAGTGTACCAGACAATATTTAGACTGACGCACCCTCCATGTACAGGCACAGTATAAGAATTATTATCAAAAACATTAATATAATTACCATTGATTATTGTTTTATTTTCATGGTAGATGGTACCAACAACTATTACTACTTTTCAACTATTGTTACACCTGTTGCTAAAAACAGATATAACATTCATTAATGACAATGCCAAATGGGCCTATGAAATGACTGAACTATTTCAGTTACACAGTTGGGGTTTAAAAAAACTGTGGCTTAAAGCAGTGGAGACGGTGGCTAGTTTTTCTTTTCCGTCTCCGGGAGACAGCCGTGCCAGAGGCCATAGGCCTTGGCCAAGAGGAAATGACTGCGGATTAAATTCGGCGTTGTTTAAGGCTGACGGTCCCACGACAGCACCCTCGCAGCCAACCCCACAGTGAATCACAGCTCTGCTACGGGCCGCCTGGTGGGAAGCACATCCGCACTGAGCCAAAGTCCTGCCACACAAACTCGCTCTCTGCACTGGATTTGCTCGTTCCAAGGCTGTGCTTACAGTACAGGAGCACTGAAGAAGCTTGAACTTAAGTAGGCCAGGTGATTTAGCTGAGATGGTTATAGTTGACTCTGTTGTATCGTCATGAAGAGAGGATATTCATATCAAATTGGCATTTGGGGGGGGGGGGGTCTGTCATTCACAAGCACAATCAATAGCCTCAGCCTTAAACTTCCTAGATTTTCTAAACGAGCGAGGCATGAACGTGCCATGTCAACATTCTTCTGTTTCTATCCTTTCTCTCTTGTCTCGGCAACCAGACACCGTCTAGACATGTCTGATACAGAGGAAGTGGTGGAGGAGGAGGTGCAGTAAGTATGACAATATTTTTTACCCATAATCCCCTTCTCTGACCTTTGACCCCCATCACTGTATGTTCCAGAGTGCCAAGCATTGCTGGAATGCAATGCACTGCAGTGTCTCCAATATTTCTGACACCCCAGGGTCATCTGACCATCTCTCTCTCTCTCTCTCCATGTTCTCTTCTCCCCTGTTTGTTGTCTGTTGTCCAGGGAAGAAGGTAAGAGTTTTTTGGCTAAGCTACTTAAAAGTAACACGAAAACAGCTTAAAAGAAATGACTACAGAGATAAATGTTTGTATTTAGTCAAAATGTTAATCCTCTACATGTTTCAAATGTGAATACAATTGTGACTGTAGCTAGTACCAATACGCCATATTGGAATTCATCACACAAGTGAACCCTCCTCAGCAGGCCAACAGGATATTATCTTACACAACATGGTGTTATGCTACTGGTTCTGTCTAACAGCCTGTTTCAGTTCAATTGTTCAGCCTGGTTTGATCAAATGATTTTTGATATTACATGAAAAGTCATGTAATGAGTATTTCACACTTGTAAATCATACGCCTATACTGTGATAATGCTAAAATGACAAATTATGTAGTCTCTGAATTTCCAGTCGCAGCGTTTCTGAAGTACAACAATTTTATGTCGCATACAACAAAATCCGGTGGTCAACTCAATGTTCTGACAAAGGTACTAAGGTCTCCGGTGGAAGGAGTCAATCATGTAAATTGCTCGATAACTTGGTGAGACTGTCATGCTGCAACTCTATAACAACAAAGAACTGTGTTGTGAATGACTGATATCAACATTAAACAACACAAAGTATATAGCTTTAGTGTTTAATGTTGTACTGAAGACCTCACTCGTACTCATATCAAACAATCAATAAATCCATCTCCCCACCCACTAATAATTCTTGTGTTCTCATGCATAGCACCACCTCCTGAAGTAGAAGGTAATATATTTTATTAATTTTTTAAACCATGTCTGATCTTGCCATCATTACTTTTGTTTTCCCTTATCTTTACAAACCATTTCATTTGCTTCTTTTGCCTTACACTGCTTCATTAACCACTTCTCTATCTTCGCCTCAGTGTCGCCCCCTGCTGAACAAGGTAATGCATTGCTTGGCTTTGCGATTTCATTTCCATCTCCATCTCCACTGAAATATCCATTAAGGTGGCAAAGAATATTTTAATTAAACAATACAAACACTACATATGTTTAATCACAGTACAGATAATACGCTTCCATATTCCATTCCATCATCCCTTCAATCCACCACTGCTGTAGAAGTCTGAACCTCTGAAATGTCTTGTTAGTGACAAATGCTAACGATACATTTTTTTAGCATTAATTAGACCTGATGATCTAACACAGTGCTTCAACTTCCCACCCTTACTGTAGAGCCAGCTCCCGAAGTAGAAGGTAATGTTTCAGAATTCTTTATCGTGACATTCAGGTAAACATGACATTTACAATGATACCATGATTCAAATTAAAATTACTAAAACAAACTGTTATATTGTCCTCCTATTAGAACCTCCACCAGCAGTTGAAGGTAGTCTATTTTACCTCTCTACTTGTACGTCGTCATTTGACATGCATCATACGAGGGAAAATGTATTGTAACTTGATCTCAGAGAATCAATTAAATATGCAGTATAAATAATTACCACACTCATCTCGTACTCTTAGAACCCCCACCAGCAGTTGAAGGTAATCTGTTTTACATCTCTACCTTTACATTGAAGCATAGAAAAATCAGCTGAATAATGATTTGAATTATATTTTAATAATTTACACACTCATTTCATACTCTTGTAGAGCCACCCCCAGAAGTAGAAGGTAAAGTCTGTGAATTTCTCACATTTTGCTACTTTTTTTTTTTTTTTTTTTTTTTTTTTTACTACACTTCACTTAGTGCAGTCATCACAGTAATAAAACAATAGCCTACTTACTCTATGTCATTTATATGCAATAGTACCCTACGTGCATCTTTATCTAAATTAATGCTTATTAACGGTCAGGAAACTAATCCATTTCACATTCCGACCACAGAGCCTCCACCTGCTGTAGAAGGTAACCATGCCTAATGGCTTCTAACTTCTCAATTTATGACTTATACAGGTGATAAAGTCAATGTACTCCTGGGGTACAATGTGTATAATAAAGTTGGTTAATTGTGATGATTTGAGACACTAATTGAGTGAGTAGGCCTATTGCTTTTTATAACTTCTGCTGCTGATAAACAAATTAATTAACCACGCTTTCTTACAACAGAGCCGCCTCCCGTCGTAGAAGGTAATAACTACAAGTAATTTTTTATTTAATTCAGACACAAGCCCATACAACATTGTCTTCTTGGATATAAAGTCCCCATGGGAAGAGCAACAGTAAGGCTAACTGCAAAACTCATCAAATCAAAATATAATCTTCTTGTAGTAGAAATATGATTTTTTTTTAGTAAGAAACACTAATCGGAGTGAGCATTGCATATTATAGTGACTGCTTCTCAACAGCAAACTAATTCATCATACATTTTCAACACAGAACCGCCCCCTGCAGTTGAAGGTAACAACTCTTGGCTTTTAATGTTACTGACATGCATGCAACCACAGCTTTTTACTCTAACAAATAAAGGTAGGGTAAGCGATTCTACAGTAAGTTAAACACCTTCCGTAACCTTAAGCAAATGTGAATGTGAAACACACAAACACCGTTGTTGCCCTTCTACACCAAAATAGCCCTGAAGAGACTGGTGATCTATCTTTTTGGTGTGTTTTGTTTGGTCTGTTGGCCTGATGCATCAGCCACTTTCACTTTGTGTGACGCGTCTGACAAACTGTCATAAGCTTGCATTCGCTCCATCTCAAAACTGTGCCTCACCAATCAGCAAACAGAGATTTCAAACAATGCATTCCAATGCGTAACATACATCATGGCAAAAGAATAGCAATTGGTTGAAGTCACGACCAAACAGTCGCGATTGGTTTTAAGCAGAAAGTATCTGCCCACCATGGAGCAAATGAAAGCCTATGGTTGGGAGTCAGACGCTTTGCACAAAGTGAAGGCTGTCTGTGGTTCTAATAAAACATAAATTCCTTCAGAAAAGGGCATCTAAGGGAAGATAATTATGAATATAAACAATATGCGACATTACTCAGTATTACTTACCCTACCTTTAGTCTAAATGGAAATAAGTTACACACAAAATGTTATCAACCCTGATAGCAAATTGATCATTCTCACATTTTCACAAACAGAACCCCCTCCAGCAGTCGAAGGTAATCACTCTACTGCTTTTTATTTATTTATTTATTTATTTATTTCACTGATAGATATATAACAGGTAACAATTTGTTTTACAACACAGTATTCAATAGCTTTGACACTTATAGTTTTTGCTACTAAAATCTCTCTTTACGATCAGCAGACTAACTAATCTTACATTCTTACTACAGAGCCACCTCCAGCAGAGGAAGGTAACCCACAGTCTCCAATGGGCTTTAATTATTATGCTTTATAAGGATAGGGGCCATATCCCATATTAGGCTATGCACACTGATTCAACGGTATGCAAGACCACTGACACATCACATGCTTGCTATGTAGTTGCTGTAAAAAAATTGTAATTTCAACAGTAAGCACCAGATTTTATTAAACCCACCACACATACACGCACACACACACACACACACACACAGCTTACAGCTGACATGCCGCTTGCGTTGCCAAACTCAGTCTTAATTGCCTTTCGCAACAATGTTGGACCATTTGTCTTATAAATCCAGACTGACTGCTTACAGTATTGCACAGGTAGCTTCATTCACCCACTAACAACTTCTGTGTCTTCACTCCAGAGCCTGCAGCTGAGGAAGGTAAAATTGATTACCGCTGTCTGTTTGCCACTGAAATACAAGGCATTTTAACAAGCTAGTATTTAATGGTATCTATAATGTTGTCATTAAACCAGTGGAGCATTAAAAGTTTAGCACCGTTTGTCAAATAAATATTAAATTATTGCTGGGCAAGCTTGCAATAATTTACAGTTGGCATGAGTGTTTGAGAATGTTGAGAAAAGAATATTTAAAAGATGAGGAATACTACTTGAAATGGACATTGAAAATGATTGGGATTTAGATATTATCTTTATTGGAATGATTTGATAGTGTAAACTATTAACTGACAATATTTTATACTGTAATAATGTATATTAACCATTTTTTGATGCCAGTCAGAACATTGGGTTCTGGGAATATTGGGAATATAGCTCTGAAGTGTAAGAGATGAAATAAATAAAACAAGCTATGTAGCTCCACTATTAGTATAATATAGGCTACTTCATTTTGGATTAAGTAAACATCCCACAGAAAACACAGCACAGCCTTTACAGTACTATATAAAATAATGTAATGATTGTCAACATGGGATAGTATGATCTGTCAATGAGCAGTGTTATATTGCAACTGAGCAGTTTGTCGCTATGCTTCTTTTTAGCAATTTGCAATTTGCTAACCTTAGTGCTTCTGGTAATGTTTTTTTTTCTATTATGGTTTGTGTCAAAATAGCTAGCACAGTTTATTAAAACAAACAATGCATGGCCAAGTGTATGCTAAATCTTACAAAATTACTATGTTCTATTTGTTTTTATTCTTATTTTATTTTTTACATTTAGGCTACATATACAGTTCATATGTACAATAAGATTTATTAAACAATTTTGATATTCAAGGTATATTTTACAGCCGACTATTACGGCCTATGTGTCACTGGATGATGCCCTTTAAAGTGTCTTGAAGGATTTATATACATATGCATCATACTGTAATCATCCATTTTATTTAATTTGTCTCTCCCTGTGTGCCCTGCCAGAGGAGGAAGGTATGTGTGGAGACAGCTGTACCTGAGGTTGGGAGGCCTTTGTCTGATTCCAGTACCAATACCTTTGGCAAATAATGTGACCGTGTTATGAGCCCCTGGATAGAGGCTTGGTTGTTGTCACTGGGTCTATATTTGTACTCGCATTCTCTAGTGAGTACATGGATGCATACACAAAATTTACCA
>JASCQY010000053.1:4586681-4598095 GCA_030264315.1 Sardinella tawilis | reverse complement strand
GAATAGCATGCTTGGCCAGACCGTGACGAGGCCGCGAGCGTGGCCGATAACGTCACGGAATGGGCGGGCCCAGGCTAATACTGAACTGACCTGAGGACAAAATTGTTTAAACAACTTTTTTAGTGAAAGATGACAGTTGACCTCACATTATGCTGACAAGATACTAGAATCATTGTGGTAATTAGAAACTGGTCTGGGCCATATGAAAATTGTAATCAAACACCCTATGACAGTTAGCCTGGGAATACCCATGCTGCCTTGCACGCTTGTTCCAAACTGCACGGCAGCCTGGAGACCATGGGATTTGGGAACCAATCACAGAACGGGGAGAGGCGGCAAAATGATGCGCAAACTTTTGGACAAACGGAACCTGAAGTCCCCTATGAGAAAATGTATAGATGGTTCCCAGACTAAATCTCACTTGAGATTTAGGCTGGTATTAGCCAGGCTATATGACAGTAATGTACTAACCTGAAATCCGTTCTGAGGGCTGGCAGCTGATTGTGCGTTTCCCCCGCAGGAGGAGAAGGAGAGGAGGGAGATGGAAGAGCAGCGGAAGAAGCAGGATGAGGATGCCAAGAAGAAGAAGGCCCTCACCAACCTCACCCAGCAGCACGGAGGCCTGCAGCAGAAGGTCAGAGGTCACAGAAGAGCAGCACAAATTGGAATGTGGTACCGATAGGGTAGGATAGCATGGGATAGCACATGATAGCATAGACAAGATAGCGTAGATGGGACTTGGTGGCACGGACAGGACAGGGTGGCATAGTCAGGATTGTGCGGATTGGATAGGACGGCACAGATGGGACATGTAACATTACAGTTACAGGCATTAGCAGGACATTACTCCAGTCACGTCACAAATACACAAGATTAATACACATAGATATATAGATAGATAGATAGATAGATAGATAGATAGATAGATAGATAGATAGATAGATAATTTTAGCACAGTACTGTGTGCGCTTACAGTAGATGAGGGTAGATAGATAGAGATACTTAATATAAATAAAGGGTTTACATTGAAATGGGGATTGTCGGTTTAAATCTCTCCCTCAGTGGTTAGAGAATGCCTACTATACTACGGGCTGTTTTCTTATCAGTCTGCACATATAGAAAAAGAAAATGGCTGCCAGACACAGTTCCTTCCCTGTTGAATGTAAGCTGTTGCATGCAATGTAAACCTGAAAATCCAAAGCCATGTTTTTGTCTGTAACGATGCACAGCAAACCGAGAGTCGCAAAGGGGCTAAGAAGCAGACGGAGAGAGAGAAGAAGAAGAAGATCCTGGCGGACAGAAGGAAGCCTCTGAACATCGAGCATCTGGCTGAAGACAAACTCAAGTAGGAGCATTTTCAGAGCACAACTCTCTGCTGGCCAAGACAACGGGGCTATAGATTGATTCACACTGGGTTTCTCCTTTAACTAGCATGAATCAGTGGGGACACTGGGATTCAGACATTGCCCATACCACACTGGAAAGACCTACATGCTGTTGCCCGCACATGGGAAACCACAGACACCAGCACTGAAATAGATAGCTCACATTCTCTGACCGACTCTCTGCGTCAGGCATGCTACATGCATCATTACAGCATTCAAAAGAGGATTGTGCTTGTGTCATTTATAGCATAATGATAATACCAGCAGTATATCACAAACACCTCAAGTCAGGCAACTAGTTCTAAACTTAAAGGGCCAATTACATCTTGAGTCTTCAACCTACTGTATCTACCCTTTAGACTCATAGAGGAATTCAATGAGAAATTTTCCCTCTTAACTTTTTTCTGTTGTCTTTGTTGATGTCCTGCAGAGAGAAGGCCACGGAGCTCTGGCAATGGATGATGGAGCTGGAGGCTGAGAAGTTTGACCTCCAAGAGAGACTGAAGCGACAGAAATATGACGTAAGTTATTCATGCCGAGCAAAAAAAAATAAAATAAATTCTTGCCTTCATGTGGGTGGTAGACATTCACTGTAAGAATGGCGTAGAGGAATCAGCAAGGCCATCAACTACAAAGCAGCAAACTCATCCCTTAACTTCTGTTTCTGTCAACAGAGAACATTTAGCTTTATAAACCACATAGGACACCAACGAAAGTTACTGGCATGAATGGATGTCACAATACAGATTTTAATTATTTTGTGTACAGGTGAACACTGTAACAACAGTTGAGGTTAGCAATCAAGTGCTGTGTGTATTTTAATCTTTCTCTAACTGTAAGTCTACAGGTAAATGTGTCATGGTTATTGTATGACTATATTCAGGCAGTAAGGCCACATATTTGGTAAAGTTATGCCCACACAGGCGTCTATGAAATGCCTGCCTAAAAAAAACTGTGACTTGCTTTCAGATGAATGTACTGCAGACCCGTATCAATGAGCAACAGAAGTTGTAAGTAACTGAGCCTCACTGTTGTGCTGCTTGCTGTCAGTCGCTCTCAGTGTCGTCTCGTAGTCCGTAAGCTCGGGTCAAGGTGGTCGCTCGAAAAACCCTCGTCAGGGTTGGACCGCAGGTGGACACAGGTGACAGCAGGTGGATTAGAACAGGTGGCGAGCCTCCGTTAGGGGAAGAGAGAGGGGTTCGGGTCGCGTCAGAACCAGGCTGTCCAGCCTCCCTCTCTTCCTCTGTGTCCTCGAACAGGCCGGGTTTTGGCAGTGTGTGTCGTCCCTTGTTGTGCTTAGCGTGGCTTCCGATGTGTATCCCTTTCAGATCACTCAGCTTCTGGCCCGCGTTAAGGACCACCAGAGGTAAGTACACACTGGAGCCCAAAGGCCTGGTCGCTTCCCCCCTGGTTTTAAAGGCCCACACCCACATGTGTAGCACACCGAACCAGTAGACAGGAGATTAATACTATAGATAAACAATGTCACTGAAGCACAGAAAATTAGAGCACATGTTGTCCTGATCTGGAAAACAATCACCACTCTACCATTTTAACCAGGAGTGGCTATAATTTAATGTCAGAAGTCAGGGGCCTTATCTTGCCTGTAGGCTGCATTAGCATACTTCATCTTCTATGAATGGATAATAATGCTTAAATTACACTTAAAATCAAAGAGAGACACAACTAACCAATCATTACTGCTAACTATGTGCAGTAAAATGACAGAAAGAATGCAAAGTACATTTGGTGAAAATATTTTCAATTCGATCCATTCACATGTGGGTTAAGGCCGTTTAAAACCTAACGATCCGCCTGGAGCAGGCCTGCACAGGATGGGGTCAAATCCAGTGGCTTGTCTGGGATCAGAGTGGGGAAGTCATTGGGATGGGCTATCCTGATGAGACCAGTGTCCTCTGAGGCTCCTTTCTCTCTCTCCCCCCCTGGCATTCCTCCCCAATCATCTCTCATCATCATGTAGATAATAGGTTAACTCATCACCACTTCCTCATCTCCCCTTTAACTGGATTTGAACCATACACCTTTAACCAAAAAGAAAAACAAAGAAGCACTCGTATATGCAGTCGATTGTAGAAAAAGCTATTGAAAGAACATACTGTAACATTCTGAAACTGAAAAATCATGTACAACTTAAAAGAAAATGCATACCATGTACTGATAGTCAACTGCAATAAGTCAATTTAAGTGGCGGAAAGGTCATGTTGTATTCTGACCACGGTCACGGTAAGTTTGTCCTTGTGTTAAAGGTTAATGTACAGTTTTATAAACGTGGAAAGGCCATTAAAACATGGTAAGATAAACTGCTGCATTAAAAAGCCCAGTCCCAGTCGCCATGATTCAGTGTTTAGATGGCATTTAATGGGTGAGCCACTTTAATAGTTAATCTGTGTGCTTCATCTGTGCATGCTGTGCCTGGTTGTTGTTTGTGGAATGCGTGTGCTTGTTTGCTTTGAAACACATGCCTCTTGCAGGAATGGTACAATTCCACCCCCGGACTTCCTTCTCTTTCTCATTTTCTTCGAATAGTGTTTTGTACACCCTCGCCTAAAATGTGTTTGTTTCTTTGTCCTCTTCAAGAATTTATATTTGAAATTGTGGTGTTTTATCTGATATTGTCAAGGAGTATTCATAGTCTGAGGTTAAATATCCATTTCATGTATCAGTTATAACATTGTTATGCTATAAACTAAGTGAGACCTAAAAGCTTGGACTGCACTCTCTTCAAAAAGTATTCAACTGATATTTTGATGCAGTTCTAGCGACCCCTATTGGACAATGGCTTTCATTACACGTATAGCCTACATGACATGGCTGCTGTCACTGGCACCTTCCTCTCTTTACAGTGCCAAAGGTCGCGGCAAGAGCAAGATGGGTGGGCGTCTGAGGTGAAGAGATGGCGTTGGCGTGCCGCTTCCAAGGAAACAACAAAGAGGACGACTACTCCTTCTCATATCAGAGCTTTAACACACAGTAGCAGAGATGCAACTATACTATCTGATCACACACGTAGAAGTAATAAACAGTGTGTTGCATTTGTTGTGGTACATGAGAGTTGGTTGTTGCTTCTTCAGAACTGAGCTTCCATTTTATTGAAAATAGCTGTGCCTTATATGCATGAAGAAAAAAAACTGGAGCTTATTGATCAGTAAATTCTTTGTTATCGCTACTACTCTTACAGTCAATTCCTTTCCTTTCTTGTGTTTTGAAAAGGGAATTTAACTGTTGAGAAAGCCTGTAGTTGCATCTTCTACAGTTGTAATGATTAAGTAGCTGTATTTTTTAAAATAGAATTAAATAAAGGCACAGTTATTATTTACGGTTATACACATCATTTTAATGCATACCCCCCATCTCTTTTTATAATCAAACATAAACACCCCCAAAACATTGGGTATATAAACTAAGATCTACATAACATAATTCTATATTAAAAAGCAATAATATGAACAGTGACATTTTTCTTCATATAGTGGCAGTTGTCAGGGATGAGTTTCTAGAAAGTGTTGTTGGTAACATTGGTAATTCTAATGGTAATATTGATAATTTTCCATTTACACTATTCATACTACCAAGACCAGCTATTGCAAAGAAAGTAAGGCCAACAGTGCATTCTAGAAACTCACACTTGGTCAGTTACAGTAGTGCAGGACCACAGGAAGTGATATAAATATATTGAGTATAGGTCATGTGGTCACCTTGTGATCAACTTTCTTCTAATACTAACACGAGTCCACAGGTCTCTGGCACTTTTTGTAATGGTGGAACGGAAGGGCAAGCGGAGGTTTCTGAATGGCTCGCGTATACAGGTCAGCACCCCAGGGTGTGCCTCTTGCAAGTGTTCATGGGAAATGTAGTTTATTCTCCGTAGCTGACGGTTGTAATAGCTTCGGAGGTCGCAAAGTTCCTCCGCAGCAGTGTCGGAGATGATTGACACCTGTGACGGGGAGTTGATGAGGGGTGGCTTTGGAGGAAGAGACGCATCTACATTGCCACCCATTGGTGCTTGGCGTTGTCGTCTCTTTGGGGTGGTCGATTTTCGTTTTGGCGTAATTTTGAGAGGTTGTGGAGCAACACTTTTTGTCCGACTTCCTTCCTTATCCATGTCACTTGCTTCCACAATGTTAATTTCCACGTCTACCTCAACCACTGCGGAATCCCGCACCTTAAGGTTGGGCTCATCCTGAGAGGGTATCTCAATGTCCCCATTCTCCTCCTTTTTAGCCTGATTTTGATGATTCTTGTGTACTTTATCTAACCTGCCGTTCCCCTCTGACACTGTAATCTCGGTCAATACTGGTTCCTCCTACAAGAAGAAAGAAAGAAAGAAGTGTAAGGACAAAACTTTTCAGTGATTCAGAGCCCCCAAGAAGACGGCTCTACTTAACGGCACTGCTGACGATGCATTGGTGTTAGTGTAAGCATGCAACATAATCGTATAAACCTATATGTGAATGAACCCCAATCGATGAGACGTACGCAAATGTAGGTGATTAGTAGGACAAACGGACATAAACCATAGCATGCATGCGTCATGGACAAACACATGGCATGAATGATAACCCAGTTGCAAGCTTTTTAGGAAGCACAGTAGACAAGGTTACAATGCATACACCCAACAGGCCCTGATAGAGGCTTACTGCACCTCTAGTGTTGGTGTGATGAGCCATAATGTCTACATGCAGGTTGCACATTTTACTATGTAGACGAAATAGTAATTTGCACACTGTACTTTTGACATCTTCTGCCCAAAGGGAAGGTGGTGAGAGACGGGTTTTAGTCGTGGTCTTTCTTGGGTTTCTTGGGCACTGGCTTCTTCTCGCCGTTGCCACTGGGCCGTTTGGCCGGTTTCACTTTGGGCTTGGCACTACCCTCTACTCCAGTGTTCTCAACCTCAATGACCTGATGGATAAATACAGGAGTGGTTTTAAGGCCTGGGTCAGAGAGGAGGGAGAAGACTAGTCGGTCAGCTTTAACAAACTACAGGGAGAAAAGAGGGGACGAAAATATGTTAATGACGGATGGCTGCAAGTCCTCATAGTTGCAGAGGTCGCAGAGACATCAATCAGTTCTGTTTGGAAGAGCCGTTTACCCAAAGATTGTTGGATAAAACAAAATTGACAGACCTTCTGAGGAACAGAAATTTAAGGTCATGGTAATGCAAAAAAGTGTTAATGCTAGAACCTAGATGTTCAAAAAAAAAAACGTGGGGTTCCAGTCATGGTTAACAGTTCAGCTCTTAAAAAAAGCTTACAAGGAGGAGAGGAAGAAAATGGATTAACAATTGGAGTCACTGCCATGACGACGCTGGCATAACTTTCCAAAGGGTCCAGTTTCGATTCCCAAGTGTGTATCAGCTATTCTGCTGAACAAAACAAAAAAGAAAAACAAAGAGTTTGCAATTCTTTGACCAAAATAATTGCCTTCTTGCCAAGTCTGGCTTTAACCATAAATAGCCTTGGGAGGGCATCTTTTAATACATTCATTGCCCTTCATGGTATACTAGTTTCACTGGAGTTCAATGCCGCCGTCTCGCCTCCTACCTCTTTATGTTCTTGTAAACATGTCAGAATGTAAAATACATTTACAAGGCTAATGATGAGGCTGTTGGGTAATGACTTGGCCCTGTAAAGGGCTCCTTTTATTTGGTGATGGTGATGCACGACACCTTGGAGAGCAACGTTCTAAACACGCAGCAAACATGAGTTGCACTCATGGGAAGAGGAGTCTCAAATTTGAATTGATTGAGAAAACGAGTCTCCAATTTGAAATTATCCTGGGCTTCATGGACTGTGTATTTGGGTTATGATGCCATACTTAACCAAACATGGTAGAACATGTTGGTGAAAAGGTTCCTCATTCAGAGGTCTCCACCAGTACTTCTTTGCCCATGATGATCGCTTCCTCTTTGAAAACAATTCTCCCACTGTACAAAGGAGCTCAATCTTCTGGCAACTCAGCAAGATTTTTTGTCTTGTGGTGTCAGGAGTGATTTATCAGGATGCTTCAGGTATTTATTTGTCCCAGAGGTGTTTACTAAAGCTGCATTTCAAAACTTGGCTGTGAGAGTGGGAGTATTACGGATGAGTGGTCATGAAGGGATGCCTCCTAGAGAGTTGTCAACTTTCTATCTCGCTCGCACAAAAAAATATTGGATTTTGCTTCACATTCACACCTCCACTTGAAGCACATTGTGACCTTGGCAAATCAAAGCTGCTTCAAAGTGTTTGCCATGTGAAATGTAGTGATTGAAATATGGATAATCTAAAAACTATATAATGAGTGGTGGTTTATAGCTCTGAATGGGATAGTGGCATTTCATTATTGACCGGCTTTAGAGGTAAAGATAAATGATGTTATGCTGTTGTGAATTATCTACCACAAAATGCTAACGTCTGAAAGCAGAATAATTACAGGGTCACACAAACAGATACAAAATCAAGAGTATACAGACCCCAGAGCAGATCAAAGCAGTGCTTTTGAAACAAAGAGATATAGAGACCTTACCGTTCACACCGTCACTTTCAAATGGAAGAGTGGGTTTGAGGAAAGCAAGTGTGATAGCTAAAGATGACACTAGATCACTACAGGAGGGTAGCAAGTCACAAGACTGCTGACTAAAGCCACAACTAGAGAGAAAGAGTAAGAGGTGAACACAAAGTCAACTGGAAAATAAATCAATTAATTAAATAATTTCCACAGTAGAAACTTGAGAAAGAGGAAAAAACAAAACAAAAAAGCACATTAGTAAATATAGTCAAATAAGATTTTAAAAATCATAAAAACAGATGTCATTACTACACTGAAAGATAACACATTAGTTCCACTAAATGAGAGAGAGGTTTGTTTTTCAAATCAGAATCATAATGACTCAAAAGCACAAAGAACACACATGTTAAGAGAAAATTGACTAAATCACTAAAACAGCACAGCAACTATTAGCACAGAAACAGAGAAGAAAGTATGAAGTTTAATAGATAAGACTTGGAAAACGTGTTTCTATTTTGCTTTTTTATTTTACCATTCTTGTTGTTTGTACTTACTGGACTATCTTTAAGGCTTCCTGGTACAGTCCTTTTCATCGTCATGGTGACAGAGTGACTCTCGTTCTTCAGGAGCACAGCTTTCCTGCCTGGCTTCAGGTAGCAGTAAGTGGTGTAGGGGGTGAAACTGTAGTCCTCACTGTCGGTATAAAAGAATTCCAGCAGATTTTGTTAATTGACATTTTATAGAGTCAATTAACGCTTGAATTGTGCGCATATCCTGCTGGTCATGCTACTCATTCTTGTGAAATTGTACAGCTTCAACACAACATACATTTTTGCATGCACACATAATTGATGAAGTTTTTGGAGATCAATACCTTAGACTGTAAACCTATTGTGATTCTCAGCTGTACAGACATCTTTGACGGCAAGACATTTTCTCAAACATCAGAACCCAAAACATTGCTGTTGAATTAACTACCGGCACCACCACCACCGCCATCACCAGATAAGGAGTGTAAACATGTGTAATCGTAAAACCCTTAGAAGTGTGTAAAAAGTAATGGTAGAGGGGTTTACCAAAGGTAGCCCAGCAGCAGGAGGTGAACTATGATGGCCTCAGCTTCCACACGGGACAACGTGGTGACACGGATCATCTGTCTGCGTTTGGCGGGTCCCTTGCCGAGCCACGTCTCCGACACCTTCAGGGGGGTCACCTTCTCGTCCAGCGAGCCGGCCAGCTCCACGATCTGCAGCACCTCACGGGCGTGTTTTGTAATATCCACTGTGATGTAGTCTACCCATGAGGGAAATCAAATGCAAATAATAAAATGGGTGTAGTGTTCATTACAAAAGTCCATTGCTACCCAACATAATAACAATATCCCTTTCTTTAAGACTGAAAAAAGCAAACTTTATTCCTATGATCCTCTGATGCTTTCATTCAAATGTAAGAAAAGATATGCAAATGTGGCAATTTGGAGGGTTTTGCTTTTGCTCTATTTACAGTACTCTTACTACATTCACCGTCACACAATAGAAAAATAAACCATTTCTTCAGATGCCTCACCACTGCCTTGGCGGCAGATGTCACACATCTCGTTGCAGTCTTCGTCATCCCACACCTCATCGAAATGCACAGCGATGGTGGCACGCCGACACCTACACGCAACAACAGTCAGAGACAGGTTGCTTGCATTTCCCTGATATAACAGAAAATGACACAAAGTCTACCATTTGCTTATAGAATGTTTAGATTCATCTACCAAAATAGTGCATGTATGTACCAACATCCACTCAATGAGACCATTTTCTATACTTTCTATGCCTCGTCTTGCCCAATGCGATTAATCAAGCTACAATTACCAAAAAACATTCCTCAAGGGCAAATCTAAATAAGGGAATTTTTCACTTTTTGATTTTTTCCCAACATGCACAAACACTAAAAGCCAGTAAGCTTCAACAACATAGTGTCTTTACTGTGGCTGTAGAATGAGAAATGTAAACATTTTGCCTAAAATTTTGGTTGAATGGTTATGGAGGCAAAGGGAAGTCATACTTGTCAGCAGTTTGGCAGTATGCCACCATATTGTGCAGTTTCTGCTGGCCAGTGTGATCCATGACTACCATAGTGGCAATCCTGAAGATGTCCTGAAACCCAAAGAACACAATGCAGTCGGCTGGGCTGTCGTCTCTCCCTGCAAAGACATACAAAAAGCATGAAAACAACTCAATACAGACGCACAGCAGACACACACCTGCAGCAAACACACAGCAAACATACACCTGCAGTACATTTGTTTGGCACACCCAATGAGAGCTCCATGCCAAAATGCACAGAAGGAGTTTTTAAAGGTTAAGATGACCAATTAGTGCCCATAAAAATAAAGGCATTTTAACTTTTGCAAAATGAAAGTACCTTGGAGTTTCACATTTATTTTTTTTTCTATTTACAGCATTACAGTGAGCACAGTTACATGCAGGAACTGTTCCGGTTTTAAGCGGAATGTTGGCGACATTCGGGTTACGCCAAATACTGAAATACGGCCAAATTGTTTGATGTCAAACGGAAAAGAGGAGTTTGGCTCGCATGCAAATCGAATATCGCCACAATTCCATTTAAAACCAGAGTACCGCAAGCATGTAACTGTAGTCATTGGTTTGCCATATAAAACATTATACCTGTTCTTAGGATAACAACTTCATCAAATATATATTAAATATTACTATATATATTTATTATTAAAATATCAAATTAAACAACAATGGACCAATCAATCAGCATTAAACAAAACCAATCAACAAGAGGGATTTGAGGAGGACGTTGCCATACCAGCTCGGCCACTCTCCTGATAGTAATTCTCTATGGACTTGCTCATGGAGTGATGGATCACAAATCGAACATCAGCTTTGTCGATGCCCATTCCAAAGGCCACAGTAGCAACCACAACCTGTAAAGATAAGCCATACTGAAAAGATCCATAACACACACACATCCATATCCACAACTACTAAACATCCTCAGCCTAAATGATTTTCAATATAAAAAAATGTAATGGGCAAAAAATAGATATACAGTAGAATACTAAAGGATATTAGTAAATACAGCAGTAGTTATTTAACTAAATTTAAGACCTCTAAAGAGGTTTCTAAAGAATAAATAATAAAATCCAACCACAGACCAAGGAAATGTTACAAATGACCACATGAGGGACATTCACCTGAACTTTCTTGGTGGTCCAGTGCTTGTGGATGCGGGACTTGTAGCTGGGCTCCAAGTTGGCATGGTATGGCTGTGCTGAGATTCCCTGCTTCTGCAGGTCTGCAGACACACTCTCAGAGTCCTTCTGAGACAGCACGTACACTATACCTGAACAACACAGATTTGGACCAGGATTAAAAGTGGCTTGTTGACATCCTCATCCTGTAGATCACAGATTTTCTTTGTATATATACAGTGGAAACCGCTTATAGTGATCACGTTGGTCCAGAGTCAATTTGAACACTATAAGCGGTTGATCACTAA
>JASCQY010000053.1:4566096-4576301 GCA_030264315.1 Sardinella tawilis | reverse complement strand
AATAGCATGCTTGGCCAGACCGTGGCGAGGCCGCGAGCGTGGCCGATAACGTCACGGGATGGGCGGGCCCAGGCTAATGAATCATATACTTTTGTGTTAGTTAACATTTAGATAACTCATATTGTCATTACATTAAAAAAAAAAGAAAAAAAAAAACGTCAAGTTGAAACTGCCATTCTTTTGTCTTCTCCAGTGGTTTGACATGGATTGAATCATCATTACCATGTTTTATTTCTTCGTATTGTATGCATGCCATTATTCAAATACTCTCATCTCATTCCCAACTAAGTCACTAAGCCAGACATGAATGCTTATACTGTATATAAGAATATGCTCCTCTCAACAAACGTATTGTTTCTCATAACAGTCTGCAGTTACACCAGTTCATGCAGCGTACACATGCTAAATATTATTTACGCTGTTCCTTGCTCTCATCTTTGCCTCTTAATAATAAGTAGTGCATCATTGTTTGTGTCTGTGTGATGCTCTGTGACATTTCCAATTCATTAACTGCTTTTTTTGTCTCTTTCTTGTTTCTTTGCAGTATGTGGACAAATTGGGCGAAAGCAACAATATGGTTTAGTAACTACAGACTGTTTGCGCTGACACTATTTATAGCAGTCACCCAAAGCGATTTGTATGTATTTAAGTCCCTCATCTGATGAAATCAAAGTCCAAAGATCATGCAATGGAGCCGCTTACATTCTCAGACTGTTTCAGAACTCTTTTGGAGGCTACGCGAGAGAGCAAATATTTGACAACACATTTTTACCCCCCTCACATCACATGTCCTGCTGTGATAACCAGTGGCCACCAATGTCTGTTACCTATGGGTGGATGGTGGTGGGCCTCCATCACAGCGGAATGCCCTCCATCCAAATCCCCTTCCATCATTGGACACAGTTGATGGTAGACCCCACCCACCACTTCCTTTCCACTCCTCCTCTGCGTAGAGGGATTTCTTGAATGTACAACGGAATGCCTGATTCTTCTTCTCCTCCTCTTCGTCCTCCACATCCTCTCCTCCACCTCCTCCTCCCCTTTTCATCCGCTGTCTTACTGAAGAGGAGACGGGAAGATCCTGTTACAGCTGAAGCCTTCCCATCGTGCCTGTGGTCACACCTCCCACTGATGGAGGTGTCTATCTCAGCCATAAATTTGACAATATGTTACATTTTTTTTAATATATTTCATTTTTATTTTAATGGGTCTTATCAGGACCTGTAGTGACAAAGAAGGTCCACAACCAGGTCTAAGTCGTAATACGAAAAACGGTCTATTGCTTTATAAGATTGTCAAGTTATTGTCGTAACTTTGTCAGATGTATATTTTATTTGGATGGTTTTCAAATATACTTGACAATAAGAAGTCAGGTCATTTGGAAAAAAAAATAGATAAAGTGGTATTCTTGTGAAGGGTTAAAACCCCATTTTTGTGTTGTTCATCTGCTAATTTTGTAAATACAGTTTTAAAAAAGCAAGCATCTTGTCTTTTTTGTGAATTGGCTGTGGGTGATTATTCATCATCATCATTTTTCTATAGGCCCAATAAAATATATAATTGATGACATTCATATAATTATTGTTTAATTTCATTCATCATCTGAATATGAGACATTGCCAATACCTTTTCCTTGAATGAATGAATGACTGAATGACTCCGTTCTATCTAACCAATAAAACCACACGGCGTCCATTGAGAGCCTGTCAGGGATTCATTCATAAAAAAACCTGCTCTTTATTTTCGCCGCGCCAGCGAGCAGATAGTAAACATATCAATATTTTTCCTGCAGCTTGTTACATTAATAACCCAGGGCTCTGCTTTCACGCGTGAATTTGTGCTGTGTATGGCGAAGTGGGAATCGACTTTATGTTCGCCAAGTCTTTCTAAAACTGAGGTTCAGGTATAAATCACGAGGTATTGATGGTTCCTGGTAATGATGAACTGTGTATATTTTATGATGCGGTATTTGCGGCTGCAAGTGTGCACTACATTTAGATTGGTAATTAATTGCGCATGCCCTGAAACAGGTTGTCGCTCAGCTGGTGTATCTGGGACCTGGGTGTAGTCCAATCACCCCCTGATCAATTTGACCTGACCTATCGCTTCGGATGATTTCCATAAACCATTACGCGAAGGATTCCTCCCCAGAAAAGTATAAATACGGAGGATGCACGCGGACAAGACAGTTTGGCACGGACAAAACATCTTGTTACAGTCGAAGAGAATACCGGTCACAATGCAAGTAAGGCTGAGATTGGCTGTTCTACCTCGAACTCTTCTGTCCTTACTGAAGCTTGCGCAAATGATTATTTTTTAAATACTTTCTGATGAAATTTATGAACATGTAGTCAAAGTTAACTGTGACTAATGGTAAAACATCAGATACAGTTTTTAGTGTATGACAATTCTGGATACTTCTTTTCAAATATGGAATTTATCCAGTCAGACGTTTGTGTTTTACGCATGGAGATAGTTCTGGACCATGATGGGATACCATTTCTAAACTCTTCTAAATTGTTCCGTTGGTTAAGTAGGCTACATACTGACGCATTGATTGCGACTTTTGTAACATATTTGTAATCAACTATTAACAGAGTCTAAGGAATCTAACCGCCTACGCTTTCACTTTGCTGTTGGTCGCGACGTTTGTGTCAAATGCTTGGAGCGCACCAAAGGTAGGGATGTTAACCACGCTGTTTCGTGTTTTTTCCCTCTGAGTTATGTGAACATTGTGATTTTTTTGGCTTAGTAAAACTGTTTTTACTTTCTCCAATTAGGGTAGCTTCCAGCGTAGAAATTGGACACCCCAGGCAATGCTGTATTTGAAGGGAACACGTATGTACCCAGTTTTATGGTGCATTATTATATTCTTCAGAGTAAGCGTCGTGCGTAAAAGCGCTTGAAACGGATGCGTGAATGTGACCGATTGTTGCTTCCCACAGAGGGACGAAGGTTTGTCCCAGAGGACGTAAAGGAGGGAGATGTCTACGACACTCTACACTTAGGTAAATTGATTTCACATAATTATACCAGTCTTGGACTTGTGTGTGTTAAAATAATTTTCATCTCTCTCTCTGGTCTTCCTTTTCATTTTGATGTCTATTTCTTATTGCAGAGACTCGTAGTCAAAATATAGAGAAGCTGAGTGTATCAAAAGCAGCTGCAATTCTCCTTAACTTTCTTCAAAGAGCTAAAGATGAAGGTGAGAATGTCACACACAAGTTTATGATATTAGTAGTTCTATTGATTAATTATGGTGATTTGACAAGTGTTACCCACCAAAGATATGTCAGAAATCAGTTGTGTGTGTGTGTGTACTGTACACCTGCTTGCACTGCATGTTGTGTGTATGATCATACTTTCTTCTCTCCAACAATTGTTTCTCTACATCCCTCCATTTATCCAAGCATTCCATTATTCTTTTCTGTCAATGGATATTAAATAAAGCTAAAAATGCTGTGCTTTTATTTTAGGGGATGACATTGAACCACAAGCTTACTTTCCAGATGTACCTGGATGGAAGCAAGACTACTTTTGACGGGAAGACTACAAATACATGTACATACATATGCATTGTATATTGTTCTTTTTTTAAATGTTGGACTGAACTGTTATTTATTCTGCAAGAGAATGCGTTTGGATGTGTGCAGAATGGAGCTGCTGCTCACCTGTGTGTCTGAGCGTTTGAAATAAAATCAAAAGAACATGCATTCATTCATAGCCACTGTTGCATTGTCTATATGTCTCTCCAACTCTCACTGAAGCTTTACCCAAAAATTGTCCATGAGAGACATGATTTCCATGTCTTGATTCTGTGCCCAATTTATTGTTAGGAATTATCAAGCTATTTCTTTGCATTGATAACACAAGATAAAAGTCTTTCAAAAGTTATGCTCAGGGAAGAAACAGAAAAGTCACTTCTATGATCAAATGCTTTACTTGTCCATTAAACTCAACAGTCATTAAGGACTTAATAAAGCTTTCATATTTCGAAGAGTTTCCAAGGCAATGTCCGGTATGTGAGTCAAACTCTGTCTGGTAGCATTACAGAGATTACACTCTTTTGGTTAGTCTTTATTGTTGTCGCTTAACATTACTATCAGACATCAGGTAAGACACTTTGTAGGACATAAAGTAGGAATCTTCCTCTCCTTAGTTTGAGAATGCCTCAGGAGAGCCTTATCATGCCAAAGCCAAAGCAGGACAAAGAGAATAAAGGGTGGGGGCATTTAGTTGCCGTACTGCCCTGGCTGTTTCTTCTTGCCCGGGGGAACAGTCCCAAGCATGCCATCGGGCATTTTGATGTTCTGCCTGTCCCTCTCCGCTTCCTCATCTTCATCATATGGCTCATCATCCTCATCCTCCACGTCAGAGTGGTGGGGGGTGGAGTGGGCCGAGGCCAACGGGGAGGGTGGCACGGACTGGGGGCGTGGGTATCGGAAACTCTCTGCCTGTGGCAGAACACATTATTTTAGCACACCAACAATACACCAGCACTGATGATAAGTTTCATCATTAACAAATTTATAATAAAAATGCTGTCTATAAAAAAAGGGTTTAAAGTTTTCAGGCCCAACCAGCTCAGGCCTTTTACTGTAAAAATTAGAAAGTGGATAATTGTTTATATAGGCTTGGGGAATTTCTGATAAGCAAAGAAATTTAATCAATTTAATTGTTTAATACCTGTAAAAAGATGCATTACATTACAGTACAATACATTATTTACAATACTACATACATACATAACATGCGTATGTTATACCTCAAACAAAAGCAAAGGATGGAGGGTATATTTGTTTGATGTTGTAAAGAATAACATTGTCATAGAAACATAAAAAGAAAAGGAAGTGTTTTTTGTCTATATTGTGCATGCAATATTTTGACATTTCCCTTCCCTTACTGTCTTTCCAGGACAGTAAAGTCTGACATGAACAAGTTTGAGGGAAACTCGAACTGAGGGTAAGATTTGAACCTGATCTACAGACAAAGCAGTCAGTTGCTCACAAGCATTTGCTGTGCAATAAATAAATGTTCAGTCTTTCATTAATTTTTATTTTCATTCATTCATTTTCAGAACTTGAGTGAATATTACCTGTATAATTCCAGAATACAAATATTGTTACATTACTAAACACACAATGCAGAAAGTAGACAACTGTGCCAAACACACAAACGTGTTACTGAAGTTAGAAAAGAAAAACCCTTGGGGTACAAATAATAACATGACCAAACTGCATGTCTGAGCATTTACCCATGCCTCTTCCTGCATTATGAACCTCCTCTTTCTCCCTACACCTCAACCTCCCAAACACGTGCAGAAATTACAGAAATTCTCTTTTGAATGTGAAAGTGATTTTTCAGTTTGACCAGTACACTGGTTAAAACCAGTGGTTTTAACAAAGTTTTCACAATGCTGCTGCTAAATGCTTTCACGGTGCAAAAACCAAGAATACGTTCTGCTGAATAAGGGGCATGAAACTGTATGTGCTTGTGTTTGTGTTTGTGCGTGTGTGTGTGTGTGTGTGTTCCTTTGTTTTTGTTTGCATAAAGCTCTGCAGATCTCTGTAAGACCTGCACAACAGGAACGTCTGCATGTTCGAACCAAGCTCTGGAGTATACAGCGAATCATCACTTGCCATTCAACCAAATGTTATTCTGTCAATTAACCCAGGCAGAAATGGGTCAGACCTGACAGGAAAACCTCCCTGTGCAAGAAGCTGCGTCAGCAGCCACGTTAGAAACACACGGCTCTGATTCACACCATTCTCCTCATACAAACACACATGCACACGTGCACACACACACACACACACACACACACACACACACACACACACACACACACATACAGACACACGCACACACAGTATAGTTGAACGTATTCAAAATCATAAAACAATTTACTGTATACTACAAATAGTTTGTGTTTGATTAGGATGATTACATCTGTCTCGGATGTTATGCTCCACTTCTGTCTTTTTTATGGTTGGTTGGTTGGATGACTGGATGATTACTTTGCAGGACAATACAAAAACTGCTATCTTGATTTTAATGCAAATGTGTAAATGTGTAACACAGGTCAAAGACAAAGTTTTCTAACTTTTGTTACCGATAAAAGCAAGCAAGCAACAAACAGGCAGGTGAAAACACAACCCCCTTAGTTGAGGATCTGTTGTTGATCTGAGGGCCTTGGCAGAGGTGCACACTTTGCTGAATGCTATTCTATTTTGTGAATGTGATTATGGAAATACTATGCAATAAACAACTCTCTCTCTTTCTTTCACTCTCTCTCTCTCTCTCTCTCTCTCTCTCTCTCTCTATCTACTACACCTCTATAATGTCTATTTCAGCAAGATAATATTTATAGAAACACAACGCCTACGCTTTGCTGTGTGAGCCGAATGGAACGCAACAGACCATGTTATGAATGCACATTTCCTAGACCATGGACAGGCTCTAGACCCTGGAAAGGTTCAGTCTGCTTACCTGAAGCGGACCCAGGGAGTCCATCTTGTATTTGTCAGGGAACGATCTGCTGAGGGCTAATTTCCTGGCACGCATGTAGAACTAGGAAAAATAAATAAAAAACAAAGTTGACAGGTATGTAAACAAAAACATGGGCCAATTAGCCAATTCAGAAAAATGATAACCGTGTGTGTGTGTGTGTGTGTGTGTGAGTGAGTGGGGGGGGGGGGGGGGTGGGGGGATCTGTGTGTATGACTGCATGCTTACAGTGCATCAACCACACACTGCACACTCACCCGTCCGAGGTACCTCCAGTCGAGGAGGTCAGACAGACGCTCTGTGCGGTTCCGCTGGATGATGCGCTGTCGCAGCGACTGTTGGCAGAACCCGAACATGAACTCGGTCAGCTGGTTGCAGGACTCATCAGCCGAGCGGAAGCGCCGGTCGACAATGTAAATGCCTACCAACGGAGAGAGAGAGAGATCTAGGATCTAGGGTTTGCAAAGATGCAGTAAGTGAAGGAATGTCATGTGCAAAAACAACTGGAAAAGCACTCCACCAAGGCGATATATACAGTATGGTCACTGACCCAATCAATACAAATTCCAGACAGTGTTCTGGATCACCACCAAAATGTAATCATCTATTCCTTGTCCTAAATCCATGTTACATGGAAATTTCATCCAAATCCATGCAGTACTTTTCATGGTATCTTGAACACAAACAAACATAACCTCCCTGGCGGAGGTAAAAACACTATACAAGTAGGAAATGTGTGATGCACAACAGAAGTGAAGTAGCCTACTGTAATATACTGTAAACCAGTAGAAATTCCAGTAAAACTCTTCCAATCTTGCATTCAATACCTGATATTTTTTTTCTTTTCTCTTTTTGTTATTGCAAGGTCTGAATTACTGTAAGGTCATTGTGTGTTTTACTGTGGTGTAAATTAGATGAGTATTTCACAGAAGGTGCTTACAGCATTGGAAACTGAGCCAAAGGGCAAGAATTGGGTTTTGTTTTTGCAGATTGCAGGCAGAATGCAGTCTTTTTGTGGTTTACTGTTTTTACCATAAGCTGCTGGGTCAGAGATGTGCTCCTCCATAAAGCAGCCGAAGCCTGACAGGTTGGTGGTGACACTGGGGATCCCCATCACTGTGCACTCAGCTGCAGACAACACAACAGGGTAAGCTGTTACCGAAAGCTATGCCTCCTCTGCCAAGTAGCTGTAACAGACAGATGGACAGATAGATAGACAGACAGGCAGATAGATAGATAGACAGATAGACAGACAGACAGACAGACAGATGACAGATAGATAGATAGACAGACAGAAATACGGAGACAGACAGATATACAGATAGATAGGTAGATAGATAGATAGATAGATAGATAGATAGAGTTCATAAGTTGTCTTTCGTGCCTGGTGTGTAGCCCCATGGCTCATAGTAAGAGGGGAAGACCCCGAGGTTGCAGCCCCGCACAAACTCCTCATAGTCCATGGGCAACAGAGGACTCGTGGAGGACAGGAACTCAGGGTGGAACACAATCTGATGAGAGAGAAAGAGAGAGAGACAAATAGATAGATGGATAGATAGATAGATAGATAGATAGATAGATAGATAGATAGATAGATAGATAGATAGATAACAAAATGGAAAGAAATAACAATATAAGGCTGATAAAGTGACTTCATTCATTTAGCCAATAGCACTTTTCTGAGACATATCAGGTTAGAAGGTACTCTATGCTCAGCATACCTTCACACGGTCATTGCGGCTGTTGAAGAGGTTGATGCGACGCACGTTGCTTAGTATGGGGTCTGTAGAATCATCCAGCATGTTGTGTGTTGTCACAGGAGGAAGAGAATGCCTCTGTGGTATGTGTGTGTGTGTGTGTGTGTTTGTTTGTTTGTGAGAGAGAGAGACAGAGAGAGAGAGAAATAGAGAGAGGAAGTAGACAAAAAAAGTTAATCAGGGAGAAAAAAATCAATGCAATTGCTGAAGCAAAGGTCTCTCAGTCAGATAGATGGATATGAATGAAAATTATCTGCATAAATGACAGAGCAATAAAAACTCATTCAGGCGACCATCGTCCACTAAGAATCTTCCCTCTGTGTTTTTGCGTAACCTTTCCTCTACTCATAAAGTCAAGATGGACATAATTTAACTTCCTGATAAATAATTCACAATAAACGATAACATATAGCCTATATTTTTACAAGACTGTCACTTTGTCTAGTGCATAAGTTCTATAATTAGACATTGAAGAGGGACTATTTCCCTTGTGTTTTTCTTATATCTATGATGACAGGTAAACAAAACAAGATGACTGATGTTTTGGGTTAGAGAATAGAATCCCCTACAACCTTTTCTGATCTTTCAGCCGACACTGGGGATTCACGCACCCAATCACTGCACCACAATTAGTTTTTGGTGCAAAAATATTGATAACAAACTGTGAGTTGAGTGTATTCCCATCTCTTGCCCTGCCTTGCCTTGTGGGGGACATATATCACTGTAACAGATTTAATCGATTGACTGCCGTCACAAGGCTGTGAATTAAATAATGTCACACGTCGCTAAATTACCGCAGCCTGATGTATTTCTAGACAAGGCTTCAGGGAATTCCCCTTACTGCATGGTGTTATTTATTGTCATGGTGACTTGTAACTCATAGCAACCTGGCTGTGACCTCACACCCCACTCATTCACAAAAAAAGCTAAATACGGCCATTCATAAAAACAAGCCCTTCCATTGAGTGAATGGAAACACAGACTCATAGGTCATCTCCTCCCAACATATTTGAAATCGGAATCCCTATGGCCCTCAACACCTCTCTCTCTCTCTCTCTCTCTCTCTCTCTCTTCCTCTCTCTCTCTGTCTTTGTCTCTCTCTCTCTCTCTCTCACACACACACACACACACACACCATCAGTCAAAGCATCTCTCATTTTGACACGGTGTACTTCTCCAGCTCTCTAGATCTGTTTACAAATGTCAAACAGCCTGGATGTAACAGCTGCTCCCAGCATGAATGGCAATCTGTTTCATTCCTACAATCATCCTTACAGTAATATAAATGAGATCTGCAAATTACTCATTGACCTTAATGTGCACTGACCGAGTGTAATAGTTTTACTACTTTCTCTTTACTGTTGTTGTTAAGTTTCTGTATGTGCTTGCACAAAGAGTAAGGCTGTGTGTGACTAGGCATGGCCCTACCTGAGTGGCATAGATGGCTCTCTTCATGATGGAGAAGTCATCTCTCTCCAGGATCTTGTTCATGTCAGGGATCTCTCCGCTGTCAGAGAAGTGAAGAGGAGGAAATCATGTGTGTGTGTGTGTGTGTGTGTGTGTGTGTGTGTGTGTGTGTTGGGGCATGGGGGCACCTCTCACCTCATGTGGTGTGAGAGGAAACCTCTCATGTCACACTCCCCATTCACACCCTCCTGTCAATCCCAACCCCTCTCATTCTGAATGTCACACACTGTCATCCCGAGTCCAACACCCTTGTTAGCACCCAGCAGAAAATCCCACTAATTCTTTACACGCAAAAACACTTGTCTTGTCTTGTGAATTATGGGTCACACCGTTGTCTTGGAAAAAAAGCAACTGTGCTGAACTTTGAGGGTTGATGAAAAGGTGGAGTGTGTGTGTGCGTGTGTGGTGTGTGTGTGTGTGTGTGTGTGTGTGTGTGTGTGTGTGTGTGTGTGTGTGTGTGTGTGTGTGTGTGTG
>JASCQY010000053.1:4541915-4561108 GCA_030264315.1 Sardinella tawilis | reverse complement strand
CTACTACTTACATTTCTATAGCGCTTTTCAAGATACCCAAAGCGCTTTACATTGGAAGGGGGACCTCACTAACCACCCACACATGTGTAGCACCCACCATAGCCTATGCTCATTGTCTGTCATTAGACACCTCAGAGAGGGTCTCGCCCGAGGAGTAATTCAGTGTAGGACCGCCACTGACGTTATTTAATCGAAATAATAGTGGTTGACAAATTAAACTTTTGCGGAGAATTATTAATTCCAAATTCAATGCTTTTAAGACTTTTAAGACCCAAGGAATACGCCACCTTTTGGGCTAATGTACTTATTTTCCACCTCCCCTTGACTTAAACAACTGAATTTTACCTTACCTCGGTTCATCTAGCCGTTCTCTCAGTCTGACGGTAGTATTTTTAGCTTGAGGTTAGCATAGATCATTGAATCCTTTGGAGGCGTCTAGCATCTCACACATTAGCAAACTTAGCTGTTTTGTAGTCACAAAGTGTACTAATTGAAATGGGAAATCTTGACTAAATGCTGTATTGTGCTGTATTTGTAACATTCTGATGTCTTGTGTGCTCATGTGAATTGTCCTTCCCTTCTGTTCCCAGCGAACATACGCAAGCACACACACACACACACACACACACACACACCAAAATACCGAAACTTGTGCCTGTCGTGTAAATTTTTTGGCTATCCAAAACGCTTCATATGTATCGTTTTATGGCATGTGTGCAAGACTGTACAATGCCTGTTCTCTTCCCTCAAATGTGTCTCTCCTGTTGATACACTAATATGTCAATCACCCTTATTCTGATACATGTAAAGGCCAACTGTACTGATATATAAACTGGGCAATTTCAATTAAACTTTGATACTTTAAACTTGATATTCTACAATTGCGTGTGGGTGTCTTTCTGCTTCCCAGACCTGACTCTTATCTTTCCTTCTCCATGACAAAGCTTTCCCCCAGGTTTCCAAGAACTGTTTGGTGAGGTGCCATGGGGTTTGGATATAGTGCATATTCTTATGGAATCACCCGGGGTGGAATCAAATATTTTCCTTTAAACAGGTACAACTGTAAAATTGATCACTGTCAGTTTGTAGGCAATTCACTGTTCAGCATTGTCGTAGACAATTGCAAGTGACTGTGATCCAGGGGTAGCCAAACCTTTCTGTTTGCAGGTCATATATCAAAAAATCTAAAGTGCCAAAGGCCAATGCACTGGGCTAGTTTTCAACCATGTATAAGTTGAAGAGCAACTGCACTTTAGATCAGAAAAGACCCATGCCCTCTAAGACATTTTATGATGCTATAATCTAGTGCTTAATGACTACTATTGACAAAGATGCCAGACTAACTTAAAATCACTCTGACAGGGCTGAAGTCAGGATGGATGTTGTACATTATAATTTCAGATTAATGTAAAACATTTTACATTTTATTTTTAGACTTCATTGTGGGCTGCTTGAAAGACAACAACAGGCTGCAATTGACCGCCGGGCCATACAGTAGTTTGGCCATCCTTGCTGTGATCCTTCTCTTTCTCACACCCATCCTCTTTATTAATCATTTTCTACTACCTACTCTTGACATTTTCACATTGTAAGATCCATTGATCCTCAGCGTATCATCATGCTAATATCCATTATGTATTGATTCTTCACGTTATGATTGATTTGTTAATAATTTTGCAGCTAATCTTTTCCTCCATAAATGAAATATGTGTGCTTGTTCAGTCCAGATGGTAAGTTTATCATATCGATTGCATGTTGCATGTGACCTCGCGTGTTTACCTAGTGAACATAATATTTACATGTTGAATGGCGAGTACAGACAGTGCTCACAGAAAAGTGTGTCTCTTAAAAACCAGGGCAAAGTTGAAGCTTTTCCTGCTAAGGGGAACTGAGTAGACTCTAGGAATTGGCATGGTAAGTGTTTCACATGTCCTGGGGAGTCCAGGCCTAAGTCCTAAAGTGAATGGTTACAAGCTATAAAGGCAGATTGAATGGTAAATATAATTTTTCATTGAACTGGACTGATCTGAGTTTACTAGGCAATATGCGGAGCTGAACCAAACGGAAGCAAACTGAAATGAACTGAATTGACTTGAATTGATTCGAATTTAACTGAATCTACATGTAATTGAATCCATACAGTTCTAGCTGCTAATGTTGAAGTATTCAGTGCCAGTGGCAGGTGTTTATGAGAGGCAGGTGTATGAGGGGAAGAACTCAGAACCCTGGAGATGAGCCCACTGCCCATCAATTGAGGTCATCTGTTAACAAGCACTCCAACAGAGTAGGCCAGAGTGACCTTTACCAACAAGGTAATGGCCACCAATTATTCACACGCTCCAACTTTCACAGATACAAAGACATTGGGAAACACATAAACACACTCTCTCTCACACACACACACACACACACACATACACACACATACACATACACACACAGACAAGAACACACACACACACACACACGTGATGTTGAATTGTGGTTGTTACAATAATTGAGCACCAAATCGAGGCTCTGTGGGGAACACTATTATGTTTTACAGTGTGTCACACACTGAAACAGCTCAAAAATATTTGTGGCTATTTGGGTGCAAGTGAGAGTGTACAGGTATGAAGAGTAATGCAGTACATATTACAGTAAAGTGTGTGACTGGATGAATGTGTGTGTGTGTGTGTGTGTGTGTGTATGAGAGAGAGAGAGAGAGAGAGAGAGAGAGAGGGAGAGAGGAGAAGCAAAAAGAAGAGAATGTACACAGAGTAAGGGTGTGATTTCTCACTTTATCAAGGTTGTTGTAGAAGTCCACGTTCCCCGCGCATAGGTAGCGGCCTAGCAGGGTGGCGTGCGTCGTGAACACTGTTGCTATAGGGACCTTGCGTGCACGCAGGAGCAGAAGGCCGACCCCCGCCTGCCACTCATGGAAATGAGCGATGACATTCTTCTCCTCTCCAAGCTCATCAGTTAACTAGGAAAACAACACAAACTCAGACACTCACAAATGACTGATAAGCAGATCTACTAAGACATATCTTCCTAATGTAAGATATTCTATCATGGGACTTGCTGAAATACATTTAACTACACAATCAACACTACTCACTCAGTCACTAATGTTGCGAAAGTGCTAAGTTCCGAGCAAATGGACTTGAAGCTTGACAAAAAAGTCCAGTTGCTCACAATTTAGCACTTTGGCTACCATGACCTTGATGAATGAGAATTTTTACAGACATACTCATCAGTTGTCCAGACAACACAAACATCTTTAGAATTGTTACTATTTACACACAATAAATATGGGGGGTAATCACAAGTAGGTGGTTATAAATAGGGTTGTACCGAATCCTGATTTTTAAGGTTCTGCCGAATACCGAATCCACTGCTTAAGATTCGGCCTAACCCTAACCCTAACCCTTGAAATACTATCACTAAAACATGAAACTTGTGTACAAAATAATTCAACAAAGAACTATTTTCAATTCTAAACCCTAGCGTCATTGAATGGGCATGAATGGCGCACCGTTAATGGGAGCTCAAGAGGAAACGGAAAAGGAGAACACAAAGGCAAGGACAAGGACAAGGAACAAAAGCATGGGCATACTGGATGACCATCCAGTCAACCATAATTTGAGTATGAGGGAGGCTGAATGGGGCAGCCCAACCTACAGTCATGGTTGTGCCCTTGAGCAAGGCTCTTAACCCTTAACATTTAACCCCCTTAACACTTAAAGTTGCTCTAATTGATCAATGTAAGTCACTTTGGACACAAGGATCAGCCAAATGCATTAAGAAATGAAAATAAATTAAGCTGAGTCATGATACAGTGGCAGATAGCCTACATTCAGAAAATCTGTGCAGCTGTTCTTTATGTAAACTGGGACACACTAAAGCCAAATATTGTTCAATGTTAGCAGTTTCAAATAGAAAAAATTATATTATTTTATCTCACAATCATATTTATTCTGCGGCAGGACTCACCGAAGAGTTCAGATGTTAAACCCTCTAAATCCATTTTCAGAAATATGCAAAAATTTGCAAAAATGCAATCTGAATGTTATTATCAAGTAAAAACAAATCAAACAATCCACTTGAAGTTGGGCTGATGATAAAGTTGGTCAAAATTAAAAATATATATCTCTGTAAATTTGTCACAAATAGACATATAGGGTTTTTCATCTGAACTTTTCTTATGGGCAACAATGACTGTTCACACAGGAACAGTTGTCTGTCAGTGTGCTGTGGTGGGAGGTCATTATCATATCTGCATTGCATAGGCATAATACAGCCTGGTAATTGCTTGGCTACATACAGAATGTACTCTCATAATATTGTCAGTGTACATGACTGAGCTCCAAAGAACAATATAAATTCTTTCAAAGACCAGTGGCGTACGGCACAACATGCAAAACATATCACCATGGAGACAAAAAGACTCTACTGATCATCCTCTAAGACACCCTAATTGCAGCCGTTTGTCTAATAGCAGGCTTTAGACACTTTACAGCAAGTCAGTGCTTATGGCCAGACAGACGTGACAGAGACCAACCAACCTCTTTGAAGAACCATGCCACCAGCGAGCCGAAGATGAGTGCGTCACTGGCCTCACGGTCATGGTACGGAATGCCAATATTGCATGTATCCCACAAGTCTCCTTTCCAGCGGTCCAGGTTCCACGCTGCGGCTCCGATATCAAATAGGATGACAAAGGGACTTCCCTCAATCAGCCAGCGGCCACAGTACACCTAACACACACACACACACACACACACACATACAAACACACACACATACACACTATATTTTAAAGTGATAAATATACTAACTAAACAAAAGCATGAAAAAAAACACAAGGTAAGAAAACAATATACAAATTTGTAATCCAGATCTTATTGCATTTCAAATGTGCAACCCAACCAGAGACAGTTGAACAATCTTGTCTAGAGCATGTGAAAATGTCTGTATCTTCCAAGTTATCTACATTTTTTTTTCTTTCTTAAGTAGTTTTGTTTGTTTAGAAGTTCTTGAAGAATTTGATTGACAGTTAATAATCTGGGAATTATGTGCACAGTAGACAACCTCACAACAATAATTATGTGGCTTTTGATGTTTCCAGTCCATCACAAGAAGGGAAAGTCTGCTCTCTGCTGGGCACAAAATGCTACTGCTACACATGCAATAATGTCCCGAAGATATTACAGTGATAAATGCCCTTATCTGAGCTTTATAGACACAATCCTAAAACACATAAGGACTGATAAAAATTTCCTTCAGTTTCTCATCATAGTTATCTGTTGCAAGAAAACAATGCTGCTTACGAAGACTATCCCATAAATGAATATATTCACCATAAATGAACTAGCGAAAAGCAACTTAAGTAAAATTCTGAGCACATTCTTTTTGGCTTCAGATGCTCTACAAAAAAACCATTGTCTTATTCCATAGGTCACATTCACATGCCTCAAAACATATGAATATGTCACGCATGACATACACATAGAAAAAGTGATTACGCAAAGTATTTATTTTAACACTGCTGCATTGGTACTTTCTTGAGCAACAGATCTAAAGGCTTCTTCACGATGTACAAGAGAGACAACTTATATAGAGTATTTAGTTGTGGCCCTCACATATCACATGTTAAAAAGCACAGAAGCTGAGACCGACCTGACAGCCACTGTTGATCAGAGAATCCATGGCCTTCTTGATGGCTGGGGTTGGGGGGTCACATGGCTCCACCTGGGTCCTAAAGTTGTGCTCATAGTAGGGCCCCATCATGAAGAAATTGTCACCCCATTCATCCACAGTGATCTTTGCTTTGGTTTGAATGACTGTGTATATTCCTCCAACTAGATAAAGACACACACACACACACCCACACATACAGCTGTTAAAGCCATTTCAATAGGCTGTTTAGCACCTTGTATCGATATACAACACTTCTCAGTGACAACATAATTTGATCATTCAGTACAGTTCAGTCCTATAGCCTACAGTATTTGCAGTTTCGCTAAGAGAAAAATTCTTGAAGCACTGGTACATGTAGAAAGTGAATCTGCACCATAACTGGTATGCAAATCCTCCACAAGGGGGCATCACAGAAATGAGAAATGAGCTATTTTTTGCTATTGCCCAGTCATATCCACTGGCATCTGTCTCTCAATTTCCTTCCTCCTAAATATTACAATGAATGTCACCCTTTTAGTCATCACACTTATAAAAAAGAGTGTTTTATTTCTTATTTTGAAATTAGAAGTGTTACTAGATAAGCTAGAACAGAGGAGTGTTTTCTTCCACTTCACTTGGCTTTACCTGTGGGGAGATTCTCAAAGTAATGGTGTGGTATTTCTAAATAAACCTTTTTCCCTCACTGTTTCTTTGTCATTGAAGTTATGGAAATCACTGCAACCATGAGCTTCATCAGTGACATACATCTGGAATTCCTGTCCACTTGCAGCTTAATGTTTACCCCTGCAAAGAGGTCTATTTTCCCTGGGAGGCAAAGAGGCCGGTCTGTATGCAATATTTACTTTTGGGGGCCTGTTCAAAGAACTCCAGTCTCCCACCATGGCTCGAACTCTTCCCTTACTTCCATGTTGAGGAAGTACTCCATGGAGAAGCTGAATATTCCATGGAGAAACTGAATATTCCAGGGAAGGCAATCTACTTCTGTAGTCCTAAAGTGAAATGCGGACAATATGGCCCAAAGTATAATGTAACACACACCCTGTAAGTAGAATACCTCGCCTGTATAGAGCTGTCCATAGACAAGGATCTTAATAACCTACACTTTGATTTCAACTGTTAGTTAGACACATACTGTAAGCACTGTGAAGTCTCGCTATTATGCAGTAGTCTACTCTAGTCTCTCTCCGTGGGTGATGAGCATGAGGGGCTATAGTTCTTACGCTTAAGGCCCACCTTTATTGGTTACTTCCCAGGCAATCTCAAAGAGCAGCAGATTCTCCACCGGTACGTCGTCCTCCTCCAGAAGTGAGAGGCCGCTTAGTGATGTTATAGACAGGGATCTGGACATGCGTCTCATGGTGACGTTTGATCCTCTCAAAGGAAATCGAAATGGTTTCAGTTGATTAATTGAACTTGCAGATTAAATGGTATTGTGCGCACGCAAGACTGAGCCCAGCAGCTGGCCCTTGGAAGCTCACGGACGGTATCTCGGTGCTCACGGAGAGACTCAGATAGAGCAAAGGGAAAACGGTTGTAATAACGCGGCCGGTTTTCGCAATCCCAAATTCTGCCCCTCCTACCACGCTACATTGAGACTGACCCCTGGCAGCCATGGTCATAGTACCGGCTGGTAGCGCCAGACTGAAGTCCACTGTGACACTCATCAAGGTGAAAGTTTTGGCCAGTGACTGGAGAATACATGTAGTCTACAGTAAGCCTACAGTCATTGGTTTTAAAACTGTGCCAGAGCCACACGTTACGCACGCGCCTTACAAATGTCAAATGTCACTGGCTTCTTGTGGCTCCCAGTCGTCCCTGAATAGGTTTTGAAGTAAACAATGACTTTGAAAACCTTTGCGTAAAAACAGAATCTCTCACAGTACTGATGTTATTGTCGTTCTTATCAGGACCGTGAAGTATTATTCTTTGATAAACTACAGTGTTCCCCCTTTTCTTTTGAGAAGAGCTCGCCATAGAGTTCACACACTTTCTGACAAAAGCAAACAGCAATGTGCGTCAGCCCATCCCCAAACAGGGCCTTAGCCAGGAAAAAGGAAAATGACGTACTACGTGACAAGTGACCATCGCCTGATCGGCTGTATTTTTATACAGCCCAAAACATACCAGTGTAAGAGAGCACCAACCACTTGGCTCTTGCAGTACTTTATTTTAATAGTCATGTTTAGGCTATGTTTATTTTTAAATGTGTCATCATCCCCCTTTGTTTGTTGGTGTTATTATTGTTGTTTTGTAATAAAGACCCCCCTCCAAAACGTCTCTAAATCTTTCTTGTGATAGGCCTCTCTGTCACTACCTTTATTCACTACCATTTTCAGTCTATGTGGCAACTTTAAAATATATTTATAAATATTATACAACATTACTTTATAATTCGTATGACCAGTTTATTGGTGTTCTCAGTGTTGGTCATTTATCCATCCAGTTGTCATTTGTCTGTTTGTGGGAAAATGGACTGATAACCTATATGGGCCTAATGTTTGTCGAATGAAACAGATACACATGGTTAAATATCTGAAAGGTACCAGCGGCACGTAAACACAATTTGGATAATGGCTTGGCAGGGCTCTACTGAACGTTGGTTCCGGGAAACGTCAATTACGCATCATCAATGGTGCGCGCGAAAACCTCACCAATTTGTAGATAGGTTGCGCATTCGCTAGACCTACATGCTTGATGCACTCGGTCATCAAAGAGTAACTCCCAGTGGTATATATACTCAGAGATACAGCGAATGGTAATATTGGGAGAGAGAAGTGACTTGGCTACAGGAGACATCTCGAAGAACAGTATATGCAGATCTGAAAACTATATACAGGTCTGAAAATCTGTCACTATTCCAAAAAGTATGAAAATGCACGCGCTTTTACTCATTTCAGCGATAATTTGCCAATATGGAGCAACGGGGACTTTAATGCGCGACTATGAAGACCCAGAGTTTACCACCAGCTTGCAAGGTAAAAATTAACATCTCTTTCTTGTGAAAGCATTTACACGAACTGTTTTTCGTTTGTATTGAAATACAATGTATTGAAATGTCATCTTTTCTTTTGTATTGTTTTAATTTTTAAAAATCCAAGTAGGCCTAATTAATATTGGAATTGAATTTCTGCAGAGACTTCACCTGCCAAGGCTCGCCGCTACGCAGGGGTAGCTCCAAGACAGACAGACAGCTCAGAAGCATCTGATGATGAAGCTCTTTGCCTGCTGTCAAAGGAGCGGGACGCCGTGGTACACCTATCCTGCAAACAGAGACTAACTCGGAGTAAGTTCAATATCAACCCGTTTGGACTGCGATTCGGGAAACGCCAGGAACTCCTTAACACGCCAGCAATGAAAGCTGGAACCAGAAAGCTCCTGCCTACTTTACTCTACCTTCGGGACCTGCAGATCGCTACCTGAAAGATCCATATTGACGAGACTACCAAAGTCTTACATATTTTTTTTGTTTGAGTGTAGGCTGTTCATATTGTGTTATTCTTGTTGTACTTGTGTGCACTTTTGTTTGACAAACAAACGAAAACAGTTAATGTAATCTTTTATCATTATTCACATTAATGATGAATAATACATGTTTTTGTACCCTTCTCTTTTCATGTTAGGCTAATTGTTCTTATCAGTAAAACAGGAGGTGATAACCTAATTCCAAGAAGCATTTCTCACTTGAATGTTGGTGGACTTAAAGTACTTGACCAGCCTGGGAGCCTACCATTATGATTGTTGCATAGAAGATGCAATTAGGATTTAGCCTGGCTATCGCGACAAAAGCTCATACGAGCTTAGTCTGGCCAACCTCACATACTAAACGCCCTTTGAGAGGCAGAATCTAATGTAAACTTGTTAAGTCTACCTCCTTCACCCTGGAGTAAGAGCTCACTTCTCATTGGTGCACGAAATTCTGGGACAGGAAATACAATAGATAGGCTGCTTGACCATAATAACTTGAACATGAAATTTTGTGCAGCTTCATAGGAAGTATGGGCAAGCCCAGGCTAATTAGGATTGGCTCTTGTGTGATTTTGAAATGGGTTGCAGTGGCCTACAATTGCCAGACTCAAAGATGTAAATAAAACGCCCCTCATTCTCCACTTTGTTTTGTATAGAGGGTCTGGACATTCAACAGTGAGATTTGATTGCTTGCTGGGGGTCTTTTAAGTTTAAAAAGATGAGATCAGTCTTTGACTGATAGGATTTGAGCTCTGCATTCAAGACTCCTCCCTCTATTCGTTGATTGGATACTTTAAAATGCCCCCTGAGACAACAAACTCAGTGGGTTCAAATCCAAACTAGCACTATAGGGAGATGATAATCGAGCAAAAGTGTATAGGAATGCATGGTCAGGCTAGGTTAATCCTTGACTGGAATAGATCAGGTAAAGGATTGTTTTGGAGTCAGTCAACCCCCAACCTGAATTCTGTCAGTGGGAATAACAAAGAAAATCAGGTACAATCCATATCAAATTTGCACTGACTGAACAGGACACAGGCAAAAACAACTGAAACAGAATTTCCATGCCCTTAAAGGAACAGACCACCTTTTTAGATGTTGACATATTCACATTATGCCCAAGTGTTATTCAAGAAAGTGCATATAATTTTCTTCTCAGTGTGTTCAGTACTTTTATAATTTAATATTATTAGAATATCTTAGCATAATCACTGGAGGTAAATGGTTCCATTAGCATCAAGCTACAAGTGTCCACTTGAAGGAATTAAATATGTTTTGCACTTTAATGAATGTAGGTTCATTTATAAGTGCTTTGTAGGTAAATTTGATGATGTTTTATTTGGCACCATAGACTTCCATTGCTCTGCTAGGTAAGCCTTCGCTGTCAAACTAGGTATTGTAAACACGTTTTCATGTTTAACTACAGACAAGCAATTTCCCGGAATAAGGTGGAATATCCCTTTAACGGTCTTGGCTGCTGTTTCACTATTCAGACAGCAATGAATACAGTTTTGTCACTCTTATGGATTGCTTGAACTCTGAGATTGAGGTAGTTGATATCATTGCCACTGGAGGGCGCCAGTGTAGTCAAATTGCATTGTTCTACTGTGCTCAGATTGCTCATAATGAAAGAACTGAGACAAATAAACTTCACTTACAGGTTTATTAACTTAATCAGTGTTGTCAGCTTTAAACACATTCAACAGCATGAATGGCGATCTACATTTCGATTTCTTTTTTTTAAAAAAGGACAATATTTGTTCACCGCCACCTTAGCTGACCTCCCTTTAGACCCAACATAGGATACAGTGGAGTGCCAGAAAAAGGAAAAAAAATCATTCTCCTTCTCATACCTAGTATCAATAAAGCGCTACGGTCTGAGTGTGTGTGTGTCTACCAGAACACTGCTGGAGTAAGATACAAGAGGCTAGAGAAGAGAGAGAGAGAGAGACTGAGGTTCTGACTCCTATACTGTGATGCCCATAGGGAAGAGGTTGGGTTCAAAAAGCCCACATTCTGGTTTACTAAAGCCTCATTCTTGTTCATCAAGACCCAGCTAAATGAAACATCTAAGGATGTTTCATTATGGTGGGGTGGTGCAATCAAGGATAAAAAACCACTAAGCAAAACAATACAACGACCAATGCAATCACATCCAATAATGGAGGCCTAACGGGCAAAGGAGGGTTGGACGGAGATGCAAGGGTGTACGTCCATCACAGAGAACAACTAGGAGTGTGTCTGTGTGTGTGTGTGTGTGTGTGTCGCTAGTGGCGGTGTTTGGATCCCTGGAGTGTGTGTATAAGATTGGAAATGCTGTTTGAAACAAGTGTTTGTGTGTATGTGTGTGTGTGTGTGTGTGTGTGTGTGTGTGTGTGTGTGTGTGTGTGTGTGTCTTATCGGGTTCAGAGTGTGACCACTCAGTCATGGCAGGAGTGTAGCTCAAGAGTGTGTAAGTGATGGGATTTAAATTAAAGGTACTTTGTGTTTATGTGTGTGTGTGTGTGTCTCAGAGAGGGTGTCTTGGCATGTAGCATGACTCTACAGGTCCTTAAGGTCCTTCTGGATGCCCCAAAGTGTGTCAGCGCTCTTCTTGAGCTGGCCGACCTCGTCGTCGGTCAGTGTCATGTTGACCACACTGTTCACGCCGGTGCTGTTCAGCACGCAGGGCAGACTCAGGTATACCTCCTCACCGATGCCATACATGCCCTGTCAATCAAACACAGCAGCCAATCAATTGCATGCACTCAAACATACAGTAGCCTCCCTCCTTTTATGGGAAATTGTGAAACACAAGATTGTTCCTGTGATATACACACTATAAACCCCAACTAGTTTGGTGAACATAATATTTTAGTGGAAACTCATTACCACCAAAATTTCAATGTTTCAATGTATAAACTTGAGCACAATTTCCCCAAAATAAAACGTTTTTTTGTTAATTGTCTTGTTACCTCAAAAGTTTTGAGTTTTCCTGCACTCCCATAATCCAATACACTGAAGCCATCAAAATGCAACTTTTAGAGTTTGTGATAGTTTTTCATGTTTTTTACAGTACTCATTGCATTGATATATCAACTTAGTAAGCACGTCTGCCTAATTGTGAGTTAAAACCACTATTACTCAGCTAAATTCTCACCATGGGTGAGTGACTGCTAATTCTGAATCAACACGAAACATTTGAGTTCAATCAGCTTTCATTGATGCACTGGGGAGTAGCTGATATCGTGTCCCATAATGCTTTGCTGAAATAAATTATGGAAAATATAATGCTAACCCCTGTTTGGTTGATTGAGGGAAGGTTAAATGCACTATTATGATGACTATGTTGCATTATAGCATCTTCCATAGTATCATTTTGCAGTTTTGCCAAGTGATAATACATAATCAAAGAAACCGTCATGGTGAAGACCTCTAAAAAAAGCAAATGTCTTCTTGACCCATCCATCTTGTTTAAAAATGCTTTTAATTATTGACTAGATTTTACGATTTAGTGACATTGAGTGGCATTAAATAACAGTTTGGGCATGATTGCCAAATTGTTATTGTATAAGCATCCTTTGATGATCTCAATAAAATTCCCCCGCTCTCGAAAAAAAAAATTGCAATGGTTTTGGTCCATAAATTTGTTAAGCCATCAATAAAACATTTAGTAACTGACTATTACACAAAGCTAACAATCATTAGCTCAGATTCATTGAGTGTGAAAATTTTGAAATATTTAAAAAGTTTAACACTTCAGGAAAAAAAATTAATTTTGTGGTAATCAGTTTCCACAAGTGTTTTGTGTTCATTGAGCTACTGGGGTTTACAGTGCATGTGAAACTATTCTGTGGTAGAGACATAGAAGCAAGAGAGGAGGTAAGAGAAGAGGTGCCATTAGGTGGGGTATAAAGTGTGTACGTGTATGTGTGTGTATGATGTGTATGGTGTATGTGAGTGTGTGTGTGTGTGTGTGTGGAGGGGGTGTTTATCCTCTCTACCCACCTTGACCATGGTGGAGACGGGGTGGACCCTGTTCATGTTCTTCACCAGGCTCTCTGTCAGGTCAGCCACACTCAGGCCAATGGCCCAGTTGGTGTAGCCCTTCAGCTTGATCACCTCATAAGCACTACACACACACACACAAGCACGCAGACAGAGAGAGAAGCAAACATCCAAGTAAGGACACATTCACAAAGACACACACACAAACCCAAACGCGCACACATACACACACACACACACACACAGACACACACACATACTAAGAGGTCAATCAATGGTCCTCTGAGAAAACAGGAAACCGTAAGACTAGAAGAAGCAGCATGTTCTGATTGCAGAGGAAAAAATAACATGTCCAGCTGGGAGTCAACAAATTAACACCACTTGCTAATTTACATGTGTGCTAGCACTGCACACTGCCAGGAGTTATTCAATATTTCAAGGAAAAGCACCCTTGTGAACCTGCTAGTAGATGCCCCTTTGGGCTCCAGAATGTACATCAATGGAACCACCACACTGGAGCAGTTATCTCAGAGCAGGAAAAATGACCAGAAGGCAATTCGAAAATAGGGAGTCGTCTCCCAGCAGAAATTTATTGAAAACTGATGTTATTCTGGTGTGATTGTATGGTCATAATGCCTCCTAGACACATGGAAAGGGCATTAAAGGTATTTCTAAAATGGCTGCACCTCGGGTCGTATCACCACCCTCAGCTGTGCTATATTCATGATATAGAACGGCCTCTCGTTGCTTATTGCTTAAACGTACTACAGTATGTGTGCTAACACAACGGTTTGTTTTGGTAACGTATCTGCTAGTCTTGTGCAGGTAGTCCTATCTATGGACGTACCTGTCGACCACCATCTTGTGGGCCTCCTTCCAGTTCTCCTTGTCTCCATCGGTGCCCATCTCAGGGTTCAGCTTCTGCAGGTTGACTCCAGCCACATTGGTGCCGCTCCACACAGGCACTGTGGATCACACGGGCACAGCCAATCTCAAATCAGTGTACTTCTCTTGGTTCAATTAACATGAATAGCATATAATGGTAGGAATCAAGGAATTACATTACAATAATGTAATTAATTATGCTGAAGTTCAATCTTAGGTATCTGGGTCAACAGTGTTATTTTAAATTATGACTGGGCATAACGTGTTCCTGATTTTGAATGAAAACTATGTAAGTTATCATTAATTGTTATTAATTAGTTATTATGGATAAGTTATGATTATAAATTATACCACAATGTTAACACTACATATGAATTTATTAAAATACAAACACACACACGCGCGCACACACACACACACACGCACACACACACACATACTCACCACTGGTATCTCCGTGCTCTCCCAGAACCCAGCCGTTGAAGCTGCTGGAGTGGATGCCCAGCCTCTCGGCCATCAGGTAGCGGAAGCGGGCAGAGTCCAGGTTGGTGCCGCTGCCAATCACACGGTGCTTGGGCAGCCCACTCAGCTTCCAGGTCACATAGGTGAGCACATCCACTAGGGGGCAGACAAGAGACACAGGGTTATCCTGACAGGCTCAGGCTCTGATATACTGTAACAAGATGATTTTTATGTGTGTTTTCTGTTTTTACATGTAACAAAGAATGAAAGAGTGTGACAGACAAGAAAAAGAGAGAAAGAGAGAGAAGAGAGAAAAAGAAGGAGGTGATATAATAATTAAATGACACAATAAAAGGAACAAGAGAAAGCGAAAAGACAAGAAAGACAAAGGTCATGTCAAGGTGATTTCAAAGAAAGAGAGAGCCTGAGAGACTGTGTGTGTGTGTGTGTGTGTGTGTGTGTGTGTGTGTGTGTGTGTGTGTACCTGGGTTGGACACCACGATGATGATGCAGTTGGGGCTGTACTTGACAATCTGTGGGATGATGTGCTTGAAGATGTTGACGTTCCTCTGCACCAGGTTAAGGCGGCTCTCACCCTCCTGCTGACGCACGCCGGCGGTCACCACAACCACGCGGGAGTTGGCTGTCACCGCGTAGTCTAAAGAGGCAGGGGACAAAGGAGGAGATGTCAGACTCACTTCTCACTTCTCACTTCCAATAACCTACTTGTAGATAGAAAGTGATGCTTCCACATCAGCTAACTGGATGGAATTAGAATATTTTGAAAAAATATAAAAAATGATCAATATGAGCAATATTGGCAAGGTACAAATATGTAGTTTGTTTGGGAATAATCTTTTTATTCACTTAAAACACTTAAAACAGTGAACTTTCAAAGGAAATTCAGAGGACATAATCTTCTACTTATTCAGAAGGCTAATCAGATCTCACAGAATCAAACTTTCAACATTTGCCATTGTTAACTTGCAATTGCATGAATTCTCTTGAAGTGTATAGACTCTCTTTGCTGTTCAACCATAATATGCTGACAGTGATGATGTGTCAGTGAATCTACTGTAGGCCTATATTCGTTTACCAGTAACCAGGGACACACCGTGTGTGCAATGTCAGTGTGTAGAAATGTGATTCCAAAATGTAAAACATTTTTGGAGTAAACTTTTACTATTTACAAAAGTGCTACTTGTTTTACACTATTTGTAATGTTAATGATTATTTCATAGCAGCTTAGATGTAAGCAAAATTTCCATACTAAAAGCGGAAATAACATCGGACAGTTGAGGACTAAACAAGCCTGATCAAATCTTGTTGAATCAGCCAAAACCTTCTGGGTGAAACAACAAGTTCCAACTCTCCTTGGGTGACAGCCATTGCTTGTGGTTCAACCAAAATATGTTGTTAGTGAGTGGTGGTGCAATCCAAATGGTCAAAAAATGGTCAAAACTATGCACACACCAGAAAGCTCCCATATCATTAAAAGAAAAAACAATAAAAAATATGTGATATGGGAGTTTTCTGGTGTATGAATCCTCTTGTTTATTTTATTTAGATCCTGCATCTATCTAAAATAAATAGGAGAGAGTTATTGGGTTTGCGTGTAGCTATAAAGTAAAACATAGGCTGCATCACTGACTGCCCTGTATTAGTACAAGACAGTACCCACTACAGCAAACTAGACTACAGCCCTGCTGCATTCTGTGTCACTAAATCTTCATACAAACATACTTTAACAAGCCCAAGGGGTTGGGTGTGTAGCGTGGCTGTGGGGGCTACACTACCTGTTGATTGGCACTACAGTGGCAACAGGTTGGTGCAGGTATACTGCCTTCATGAGAATCAAATTTTTGGCAATGAAATTATTTTTCCACATGTGAGGCAAGCATGAAATAACCGGCCAAAGCAAAAAAAAAAAAAAAAGTTGATAAAGGACATTAAGAGTCATTATGCAAAGGGGATATGCCTTCTGCTTGGATTGAGAGAAGGGGAAAAAGTGATGTAGTGATGTGAATGCACTTTTGGCAAAAAAAACAGTTTATGTTCTGTCTTCGATTTTCTCAAGTGAAGTGCTCATCAACCATGGGAATCTGATGGTGAATGCAGGTGCCTAAAGCCCTATGAAGAATGATGTGATGGTAGCCAAACGTGATTACATGACCTAATGCCTAACACTGTCTTTAACAACATTATCTGTGTGTGTGTGTGTGTGTGGAGGGGGGGGGGGGCATCTTTGAGGCCACCAATCCCCACTGAGACTTGACAGGTCATGTGACCTGTGACCTCTCACCCTTATCGGCCACAATGACTGGCGTCTTCAGGAACAAGCTGCCATGCTGCAGGTCCATCATCTCTCCCTTCAACTTATCCTCCATCACATCGACCAGGGCCAGCTCATCAGCCAGATCCTACAGAGAGAGAGAGAGAGAGAGAGAGAGAGAGAGCATATAAAAGGAATGAGAAACTTGTCAGCACTAGCCCATTTATCATGCCATATTATTTTTTTTTTGTTAATAGGCGGACATGTTTTCACAAGTGTCATAACCAATACATTTACAAATGATTTATGCAACTGTTATAACATAAAATCAAAACCCTGGCCTGAGAATTCCTCTTATAACAGTGTGTGCTGTTGTGTCTTAGGCAGTAAAATGATTTCCGTTACAGAGTAACTCTGAGTTTTACTGTTATTTGTGCTTACATTTAGTAGAATTAAAGACCTTGTCTTTGCTCTTATTTATTATTATTCATTGATCCTACAGGCATACCTTTTATAGTGAAATGGTAAAATAGAAATAATTACTCTACTTTCTGATTACAGTTTTTGATTGTTCTGTATTTTTTATGACAGTTCATTCTTTATGAGAGTCACTGTTTATGTTCTGTTCTTTTGATGTGTGTTGTGTTCTGCTGAGTTCTACTTACCCTGAGAAGAATGCTGACGGCGCAGGCCATGCCCACCATACCGACACCCACCACGGTCACCTTGTTCCTGGGGGGCTCAGCAGGGCCCTCGGCCAGGGGAGTGATGAGTTTCTGGAGGGTAGAAGACATGATCCACGCTGGAGAGAGAGAGAAAGAGAGAGAGAGAAAAAGAGAAAAAGTAGAACCAGGTCAGACATGGGTATACATTTTAAATTAACACATGTAATCTCAAACAAGCACACTGAGAGTTAAATGTACAGAATAAATAAATGAAATGCATTAAATAAAAATGTATCTTACAGAGTACATTTTACCTTTACGAATAATACGTCTGTCTGTGGGAACTAAGAATAAACCCTAGTGTTTTCTCTTAAATCAATGCATCGTGTGCTCATTTTGGAATGACAAAAATTACATAACTGTTGCAAATTGAGAAGAGACAACGAGTCAAATGGAGACCAGAATTCAACATTGACCAACCATGGGTCACTAATGGCTGCATACGCTTGCTAGGCTGTTTCTGTGACAATGTGATACACTCACTCCACATTTATGCATTGATGAGAGACAACAATCGATCGCTGGCTGCACAGTATCTCACCTTTATGAGTCCATTATGTAAACCTGACTGTTGTTGTGAAAGATTTGTTTACTAGCGTAAGCCCAGTGCTGCTCCCAGAGTATTACTGCAGACCTTGCAGTTTTAAACACAGACATGGGTCAGAGGTCTCTCATTAAACAAGACCCTGCTAAACCCATTAGCCTCAGGCTTGACTTGTCTGCAGCCCACTCACCTCTTATCTTTTCACCTAGTATGCCTGGCCCACGCAAGGGCTTCTTAGTTCTTAGCAGACAATAACAAGACTGTGAGATAAATTGAGTTATACAGTATATACTCATGTTAAATTATAAGGTGGGGGCAGTTTGATGTGGTGGTATTATTGTTTGGGGTCTCCTAACAGTTTCAACATGGCTAGCAACCTTCTCCATTAATAGGCTTACATCAGGCTGCAACACATCACCATACTTCTCTAGACAATACAATACTAGTACTTTTACTATCCTTCACAACAGAAACACATTCAAACTATACAGAAGACAGAGTCAAAAATCTCCTCCTATGAATGGTGAAAGACAATCCAGCCATGCCAGGCAAAGGATCAGCACATAGGCAACACAAGCACATGCCTTCCTCCACACTGTAGATTAGAGTCTTTAAATAGCACATTGTAAGGATAGCCTGAATACCTTCCACCTCAAGAGACACCTTAACCCAGAGCTGAACATGAGCATATGGATTCACAGAGCCTCAAAGGCAATTACAGATGCTGAAGGTGAATCCAATGTCCCTCAGAAAGAGAGAGAGAGAGAGAGAGAGAGAGAGAGAGTGAGAGAGAAAGAAAGAAAGAATAACACTCACTGGACCGGGCAATGGGTCTAATTAGCCTCAGCATCTTCTGGCCTAACTGGTCGTCCAACTTCACCCGCACACAGGAGAACTCTCATGTTCTTTCTGTGCCATGTTTAATACATCCCTAACTTCAAGGCTAACCACAATCCAGCTATCATATCACTCATATCACTCTGATACATATATACACAAAAACATGTGTGCCTTGCAGAAGTCTGTTGATGGAGACAGGACCAGTGAGACAGTCCAAACATGACTGATTCCAGCTCAAAGCCAGGCTTATCAGAGGGGATGTGTGTGTGTGTGTGTGTGTGTGTGTGTGTGTGTGTGTGTGTGTGTGTGTGTGTGTGTGTGTGTGTGTGTG
>JASCQY010000053.1:4508780-4519417 GCA_030264315.1 Sardinella tawilis | reverse complement strand
CTGCTGTCGCTTGTAAGTCCTTGAGGGCTCAGGGGTTAGTTTGCAGGGAGGACATTGAAATTCAGAGATTTAAACAACCTAATGATAAATTGCAAGTGAACACAAACTCATGCACTAGCTGCTGTCGCTTGTAAGTCCTTGAGGGCTCAGGGGTTAGTTTGCAGGGAGGACATTGAAATTCAGAGATTTAAACAAACAATAAATACGATTGAATAAAATGTTATCCAGCACGTTTTGGCTAACTGGTGTCCTCTTTAGCAAACTACAATTGACCTGAAGTTGATTTGTTTTTCAGGCTATGATGTCACAGCAAGGCTTTGTTCTGATTTGCCCATTTAAGTGTCTATTTCTATTTAAAGGGGATATGCAGAGCTGGGCACAAATACATCAAAAACTATTTTGTTACAAACTACAAATACTTGCTCATGAAATGTAACTTAAAGCGATACACCAGCAGACATACAGCAGATTGTAGGCTATGTCTGCATGGGCGTGAGTTGTTTTTGTTTTACTAAGCTTTCAGTATGCTAACAATATTTTCTCTGCTTGAGCTCATGAGTAGAGACCCTGATAATACTTTGTAGGAAGTTTCATGTGATTTCGGACCTTTTAAGTGGTTTAAATAATAGCATTTTGGTCGCGTCTGTGAGAGTGCTGGATCACTCCCATTAGAACGCTATGAGACTCAAAAAAAGAAGAGTGTCATAACTATGTCTGAGAGAAAATATGCAAAGTTCTCTCTGACACAATGTTTGACTCGCACCCATGCAGACATATAGCCTACAATCGATGTCCACCAGTGTATCGCTTTAAGCTGATGTGACATGTGACATTATACGGTCATAAACATGACATGACACATGACACATATCATGAACATGCAATGCCACTCAAAAATCTTTATGACTTTGCCATTAAAGGAAAAGTTTGGTGTGAATCAATCCCTAGCCCTGTTATTAGAGGTGACTGAATGCTGTCTATAGCAAAAAAGAACCATAACATTTGACAACTATTAACTATTGTTAAGTGAATGGGGCATAGCGAAATGAAACTGAAAGTAAGACTCTATGCCCCAATTACTCAGTGTAAGTTGCCGGTTCAGTTTTCGGCCTATGTTGCATCAAATTTTTTCGTTCTTTTTCCTATAGACAGCATTCAGTGACCTTGAACAACAGGGCTTTGGATTGATTCACACCGAACTTCTCCTTTAAGTGTCATTTGGTTTTTTTCATAACAGGCCCTAAAACTGCGTGAACTTTACCTTTCTTTACCTTATTGAAACATCAAAATGTCTCACACAATGTTGACACACCAACACCAAGGTATTGCTACATTGTAGCACATCTGTAGGGCCTATCTTAGGCTTCAAACTAAGGCATACAGCTACAGCTGAAATTGATGTTGAAATCTCATGCGAAATTTTACTTTCCTAACAGGGAGTCTCGTGATTTACCAATCATTTCTATTGGTGATGGGAATGTCTTTTAGCCTGATGCATCAGCCACTTTCACATTGCTTCACTTTGTGCAAAGTACAGTATCTGACCCCCAGCCACTGTTTGCTCCACAACGGGAGGATACTTTATGCTTAAAACCAATTGCTACTGTTTGGTTGTGACTTCAGCCAATGGCTACTGTTTTGCTGTGACATATGTTATGCGCTGGAATGCATCGTTTGAATTCAATATCATTGCTATAGCCCTCCTTCTATTCGCTGATTGGTCATGGCACAGTTTTGAGATAGAGCATACACAAGCTTATTGCTTGCTCGTGACCGGAGTGGAGCAATGACAAATTGAGGGGAAGCAATAGGTGACGCTAGCCAGGCTACTTGCTTAAAAAAAGAAGTTTGAGTATTTGAAATACACAAATACAGTACCTCAAAGTATTTTACTACAAACTACATTTCATTTTTTTCAATCTTGCAAAATACAAGTTCATACGTATTTTAAATACATTTAATTGAAATACTACCCAGCTCTGGGGACATACTGTAGAATGGATGAATGGAGCATTTTACCTTCTTCTATGATGTTAAAATACAATGTATTCTAGAATGTATTCTACTTCATAAATAAGCTCAAGTGCAATTTTACAAGCCAAAGTAAAACCTTACATTTAGGCTGTGTATTGAAATTGTCATTTTGGATAATGGCACCCTCTCTGACTACTACAATTGAACTACTAGGCTATTTGACATCAATTTGTTCTCATTCACCCACGCTTCAGTGACTTTTTCTAAGTTCAAAATTTCCGGATGAAGGACTGCACAATCATGTCTCATGTTGATGACAGCTCTTTGGCCATGCTCAACCTCTCCTAATTCATCAAAGCTGACGCCAAAATGTTTTATCATTCTATGTCTCATTTCATACATGGTTGTCTCACCATGACACATGGTTGTGTCCTTCTTCATGTAAATCTTTTACATTATGAGGAAGGACACAACCATGTTTCATGCACATAACAGCCATGCACAACCTCCCCTAATTCCTGGTTGGTTAATAAATGATATTTCATTCTCTGCCCCACCCCTTTAAAGTGGTCCTCTAGCGTGAATCAATCAATAAGTCCCCAAGTGCTAAACCAGGGAATCTGATAGAAAATAGACTGAATAGATAGCCTAACCGGTGGCAAATGTTAACGGAATGGGGGATAGGAAAATTAAACTAAACATGCGTTTCTGTACCCCATTCAGGTTAGTGTTAGCTTCGGATTTGGTATATTGTTTATGCTGTATCAAATCTTCTCATTCTTTTTTCTTTACTGATAGAATCTGTGACCTTAAATAACCATGTTATTGATTGATTCACACCAAAAATACTCCTTTAACTTACTTTGACTTCTACATTACAAAAGTGCTTTATTTTACACCTAAATATCCCTTATGTATCTGTCTATTCAGGATACTAGTGGTTCTGAAGCTCTGGCAGCTTGACTTACTTGAAACCTGCAGTGAAGTGGACTCCATTGGGCATCATGTCCTTTGAATTCTGCCGTCCAAATGACTTGTGGATCTGTTCAGGTGTAAACACACACACACACACACACACACACACACACACACACACACACACACACACACACACACACTTAATCTCCATACTATACAAATAATAGGACAGAGAATTAGATAGATTCTGAGATGTGAGAATTTAGATCATACTGTATACCAGCTCATATATCATATTGCTATATATTATATCAGAATGAAAGAGAGGGGATTCTTCTTCTTTTTATAACAGGCATCCAGGGGGTGAAGGGAAAACACAGAGCAAAGGGAGAAAGAGAGCAGAAGAGAGTTGGAGAGGTGAAAGATTCTGGAATAGAGGGGAGGGCAGGCCACGGGAGAAGTGAGAGGTGAGTAACAGAGAGTGACAGGGATTAGGTTGGCACGTTTAGGAATCGTCTCGCATGTGCGTCTGCCACGTGTGTGTGTGCCACTGCCCATCCTGTGCCACCTATATGTCAAAATAAAAGTCTGCACACACCTCTGACCTGGCCTGAACCGGAATGAGACGCAGCTACAGTGAGGATAACTGACAGATAAGAGACAGACTGGAGACAGACAGACAGACACACAGGTGAGGACAAGGATCGGAAGGTTCTTACGCCATTGCTGTTGGCAACCATTGCTCGGGTGAGGATACGGGTGTTATGCCACGTTGCTTTGACGCCATTGGCCACTGCCCCATCTTTCTCCTCATGCTGGTCTTCAAACCACTGCACCTCGTCAGACCAGTGGACAAACGCCCCACACTCTCCATCTGAAAGGCAAGCTTCAAGGCCAGCACAACAGTTCATTTAAATCAATGCCCTCTTCCTTGCTCACTTGCAATCTACAGACAAACACATTAAACTGTTAAAGGTCTTGTGTGTTGTCAAGAAGGACAATGTTTTTGGAAATACAACAGTGATGTGACTCGAAGCGAATATTAATGTAGCGTTCACTACTACTTAGGGACAAACACCTCTTGCCGCAAAGGTAGCTTGATAGCAATATTTGTCGGCCACAGCCAAGCCAGTACAGAACTCGTTAGGAACAAACATGACAGCAATATTTTTCCCTCCAAGACTACCCCCAATAACAACACACTTAGCCCCCAAAACCACACCCTCGCTATCCCAGGAGGCGTTACCCCGACACATAAGCCTAAAACAAGGCCCCTTAGGAAACAGACTATTCTTACTGATTTGGAACTGCTTTACTGAACACTAATAAAGAGACTATACCCTTATTCTGAGATACTGGTTACTTAAGAGTTTGCTTGTTTTTGTATTTTTATATACATTTTGCAGGGCTCTAGTCTGTGTGATACGCAGGTATACGCTGCATAAGCACTTCAAAAGGCCTTGGGTTTGCGCATAGGATGCAATATACTGACAACACTGTAATAGCAGTAGCCGTGGTGACCCATTCCAGTATACCGTCCCAGACAGTATACCCACTACAGCAAACTAGAGGACAGCACTGACATGTCTTTAGGGTTCTTTAGACATCACTCTTTTACATAGCCTATATAATCCATGTTTTAGCCTAAAATCAAATACACGAAAAGGTCCTTCAATGACTGGATTTTACTTATCTAATGTCTGATGAAACGATGGATTGATGTTATGACGTACCAAAAGAGTGAGGATTTGTCTCTTATTCCCTTCTGGAACAACCAAGGGCAGTCAGCCAGGTAGACATCAAAATCCTACCTACTTAGAAGTCTAAACATTTGCAACATCTGCTCTTTGATTCTTTGTCTAAGTTTCTTGTGGGCCACATTTTATAAAACACTTTTAACTTATGTATAAAAACAATGGTTAAAAGAATGGTTTGTTTACAATGACATTCTGATTTAAATTATTAATAATATATTTAGTCTACTCACATTCATCAATCGACGGCAGTTTACGCTTTGGATGTGTCTCCTCCGGAGGTGGCGGTTGTTCATTCTGATGCATATCGGTGAACGGAGCGCTGAATGGATTCCACCTGTCTAACTGCGTAAGCGTATACGGGTACATCTTATTTTGCAGCTGTGAGGATTAAAAATAATCATTGGTTATAGTCTAACATGTAGTCTTATATGACATATACGTTACATTTCATGAGGGACAAAGTTTATGGTAAACTACAAGAACGTTAACCTAGACGGGAATATAGCAGCAATTACGCATTGGTCAGTTTCTCAATTATAGGACTTAACCTACTTTTTAGTAACAAATTTAACTGAGAAAAGCGACTACCTGAAATTAGAAAATCATGCATAGATTATAAAGCTTAGAGCACCAAAACAAAAGCAAAACAGTTCATCTCTTGTAGTCTACCGCAATCAGATCAATTATCATCTTGTCAAGCAATTTGCTGTAATCATGCATTGCAAGATTGCGTCATCATTCTTTGGAGCCTAGAGTGATTCATAGGCCAGGTTAGATGTAAGCAAGGCTATCTAAAAGCAGTGAGAAGATAATTGATTACCGTGATATTTTCTGTCGTCGCCACACGGTGCCTCGTTGGTATACAGTGGATCAGAAGTTGCGACTCCCCTTAGGCTAAATCAATCTGTCCTCCCGTTAACTACCCTACGTCACGTGAAAGTAAGGAAAACAAAGCTAGTCTCGTCCAACTCGAAGTTTGAAGTCATAGCAAAGCTGTGTAGCTGGCCGAATTTGAGTGATGCATTTTTTCTGGCTTTGCTGCCCATTTAGAGGTATCAGTGCGCAAAATTTGCGCTGAAGTGTGATGTCTTTGTGGACCCCTGTCAATTTTTTAAACAGCTTGTGGAATAACCTAGAAATAATAACATTTAGCCCACATTGTGGATATGAATTCGACATTGTTAATGGTTGCAATTTCTTAAATTGCAGCTCTGGACATCAGTTGTGCGATATTGTATCATAGCTCAGGGACTTTAGAATTTCACCAATTAGGGAGCCAAAGTTTATCCATGGATTACTACGCCTCAGTGAAAGTTCACGGTGATCCTTGCCAAAGAACGTATTAAGAAGATTACAATTTACAGACGACTATTCTGGGACAGGAGTCAATTGAATCGACCTCCCGCTGCTATGCGCAGACATGTAACCGACTTAATTTTACTCCATTTTCTCAGCGTTTGACCCGAACTGACTCAAAAGACTGGTCTAGTAGTGAATGAAGACAAAAGAGACATCATGCCAGTGGATGACCTCAGCAAGATACAATAATAACATGACAAATCAAGGCGAAGAATGCGTAATTCATCGGATATAAAATTAACAATTTTATTATGATTTCTACAAATTATACAGGACAGACTACAATACGAAAAATCCAACAAGCGTTTTTAAAATTCACCCCACACGTACATTTTGCCCTTGATTTGGGCCATTAACCCACCAAATGATATATTTGAAAGACCCCCCCCCTCCCACCACCACCTCCGATGATTCAATGGTTTGCTTTGAAAGCACGGTTTCCTTTACATGTTTTTTTTTCCTGGGATTGAGTGATGTTCATAGCCCCACTTTAGTTGTAGACTGACCAATTCTGTGGTTAGCCATTAAACATAAAACTCTGCATTCATGATGAAATATTGTATAAAAATATTGCAGAAATCCAGACATTGTAATATGCTAACATATCAAAACAAAGCAAACCCCAAAGTGTTAAAAAAGGAAATCGTTACCCAATTGGTTTAATACCAAGTATAAGATGACATGACTGTTTTGTGCAGGTAATTATCGATATAATTAAAAAATAAATTCAGGCAAAAATGAAAAACAATACAGCCCAAAGGTCAGTCATTTTGTCAACTTTGTGTTTATCTTTTGGACATCTTAGTGCAGTGTGAATTTTGTGTGTTCACGCATGTCAAAAGAGGCAACTCCTGAGACCAAACACATGAAGAACACTGAAATAATCTTTCTGGGTTACATGACAAATTACACTTTATTGAAAACACAGATTTTATTATTTCGACAATGTATATATTTATATATCATTTAAATACATGATCTACAAAAAATGTAATTGGGCCTTTTGTATCACAAGTCAATGATAATAAAGGAGTGTCCAACAAACACAGTAAACTACCTGTGCTGGTAAGGGACAAACGGAGCAAATTACAATTCCTTCAGCTTCTGCTGAATTTGTCCTGAACAAGATACAATGACAGCTTTCTCTCAAGGGGGAAGCACCAAAGATACTGGATCCATCCATCCAGAGACCCTCATGATGAGAAATGTGTGTCTTCCTCCCCTTCTTCTTGTCATATGCACTTAAGCACAGACACACACACACACACACACACACACACACACACACACACACACACACACACACACACACACACACACACAGATTAAGATGAGGGCACATGATCTCTGATCTGGCATGACTGAAGCGAGTGGGGTGAAGACTCAGTCAATTTCAGTCCAGTGGGATATGTTTACATACAAACAAAAATATTCTGACGAGATGGAAAAAGTGGGAAGGACAGAAACAAACCAGTGGAGCAGGACGTGTAGCAGTACCAATGATTGCTAATTTTCTTATTGGCCAATGTGGGGACAATGATCAAAAAAGAAAAACAGACTATATTGTGAAAATAAATGACATTGCCAAGAATAAGGAAGTAAGGGTGGACAGAGACGAGAGGATTTAACACCGTTAGTGGGATGAGAATGTGATGGGGAAGGAGAATCTGGGGATGGAGGGGTAATGAACTCATACTTGGGCTTCATTATGCGTATTTGTAGGGGGATTATGGTGGTGTGTGAGTGTGTGTGTGTGTGTGTGTGAGAAAAAGACTGATCGTGTGTGTACGCATGTGTGTGTGTGTGTGTGTATGTGGAGGGTTTCACTTGCTGGTTTGGCCGGCGGGCGCCCCTTCCTCCTGCTGCGTGAGGAAGCCGAACGGGTTGCTCTCATTGGTCTCCATGGCCTGGTAGACAAGGAAGAGAAAGCCAGCGAGCACACCGAAGGCCAGCACCTGCACCCAGAGGGGCAGCCAGCGCCGGCGACGAGCCGGCACACCTCCGCTGCTGCCGCCGCTGATGGGCGCCCTGACGGTGGGGGCGGAGGCAGGTGCCAGCCGTGGGGCGGCGGCCGAGGAGTAGGCAGACACGGGGGCCGGGGAGGTGAGGAGGCGTGTTGAGGGCCGGGATTCTACATACGAGGAAGAGGAGGAATAGCTGGTCTCCCGCAGGTCTGTCAGCCGGAGACGAGAGTCGTCCAGCCAGGTGTCAGTCGATAATCCGGCCCGAGCAGCTGCTCCACGGATTGGTCGCCTGCAGGTGGCGCTGAAAAGAGAGAGAGAGGAAAGAAGAAATGAGAAGACCACAATTGACCACAACAAATATCAACCACAAACACAACAACCATAATAACTCTTATGGGGTTCTGCTCAAGGGTTTCCTATACAGCAACATAAGCTTGCATAATGAAAAAAACACTCAATTTGTAGCTATTTTCAATTCAAATAACCAGTTTTTATTGTTGACACCAAGTTTAACGGTGCAGGATGGTAAGAGCTAACTTCTAAAATGACAAAGCTACATTCTAAAATGAAATGGGCCTTTGCTACATCCTGGCTACACCAGACTTCATGTAAATTAGCTCTGCAATTCAATGCATCCTCCTGACAGTGAACAAACCACACTAAAAATCATACCTTCATTGGTAATATGTCTTGCCTGTATGCAGTACAGAATATGGCATTACAGTGCAAATTATAGAGGTTGTATGGGGGTTAGGGTTTACCTGATTCCTGTTGGGGTGTTCACATCATTGGGGAACATGTCTTTCAACACATCCTTGGCATCTGCTTTAGGGGTTTGCACTATAGTCACCTTCTCTACCTGTGTAGACACACACACATGCACATTGATACAAGGACTGTGCAATTATTTGAAATTAATCGCCTAAACGTCAAGTAAGATTTCCTATGATGGTGAAAACAATCAAAATAGTTACACTATTACTGTATATTACTATTATGTTGTGTTTTGTGGCAATGCTTCCAATTTGCCTTGAGCTATAAATGCTGCACACAAATTTGATTAGGGGTACGAATTTTTGTGTGCATTGTTAATCTTTTTTCAGCTACATTTGACAATGAGAACTTTAGTAATCATGATCCAACACTGACAAAAATAATTGTGAATTTTGTGAAAATGAGATAAGATAGATGGAAAGAACCGTAAAGTAGTGAAAAATAGTGAGCATGTGCTTTTTCACTGTGCTTGAAAGAGATATGACCATCTCAGTCACACTTGCCTTTTATCCTGCACAAAGCACCACTTTGTGTGTTTTAATTATGGGGTGTGTGACCCAGATATTTTAACATCTTGGAGCAAAGACCCAGCAAAGATAAGAAGTGCAATTTGATTCCACAGAGTGCCTCTCAAAGTTGACAGAAAATACCTTGCCATCTAACATGGGATTTGCCATCAGAAAAAACCCAAATATGGAGAGAACAGTATGAGCCACAAAAACAACAAAAAGAGGGAATTCAAAAGCTTGCTCTCCCCATCTGTTTCTCAACAGTGCAGTTTCCCACGGATCACCACATCAAAGGGAGGAAGCGTTACCACCATACCTGCTAAAAGCCGTGAGCTAGCTAGCATCAGCCTGCAAACCCTTACAGTGCATACCCGGACAACTCTATCCCCACAAAACAAGGTTCCTACCCCTGACTTTGAGGGACTATCACTCTGGCCCCGCACTGGGGTCATGGAGAAGAGGAAGGGAGTGATTTTCTTATGTCGGCCGTCCACTTTATGGACCTCCGTGGAGGACTCTTTGCTTGCCTGGTTAGGAGAGGTAGTTCCATGTAATACTGCTCCTCTAGATTCTCATCTCCATTAAATTAGAATTGGCTTGGCTACAGAAGTTTTAACAATGACTCCAGTTCCAGTATAAAATTCAGAGCTCGCTCAAGCATACACACGCACACATCATGCTCAGTGTCACTCGCTCATTCACACAGACCAAAACAGAAGGTATGTGGACTGGTCATTATCAATGCAATAGTTACCTGTTCATTTGCCTGAGCCACTTGCGTCTTGCGTTGCCTGGGCTGAACGGACGCAGAGCCCTTTCTAGCGAACAGGGGAGCAGAGGAATCCTCGTGACCTGAACCTACACTGGCAAAGGAGGACGTGAAGCAACCTGTGGAGAAGGGCTGAGAGCCTTCATTGGCATCAGCAAAGACCGAGGGCTCGGCCGGTTTTACTACCACGGATGGGCTGGGATCCGGAAGTTTAGCCTTGGGTAAAGAGAATCACCAGGGTCACTGACCTTACAGTATAGTGACTTAGCCTGGCATATTTTTATGCAAGCATGATACTAGCAGATAGCAACTCTGATCAATAAAGTGCATCAAAGGTCTCAAAAGGTTTACAAAGGTTTCATTTTTTTTTAAATATATACAGTATGTGCTTTACTGTGAATACTTCTCTTCAGAGTTTTACCATCTTGGAAACTAACTGACAGGAAGCCCTTAAAACTGTGCATCAAAGATTTTAGCACTAAGATTTAAAGAAAAAAAAAAGTGCATTCTTCTTCTTCCCTCAGACATTTGGAACACTAAGGCCTTGTCCACATTAGTGCGGATACATATACAAACGCATAATCATGTATTCGTTTGCCCCTCCCGTCCACAT
>JASCQY010000053.1:4465754-4479045 GCA_030264315.1 Sardinella tawilis | reverse complement strand
GAATTGTGTAAACTTAAAAGCACCTTCAGTCAGAGAGAAAAGAAGAGAGGGAGGGTGAGGTGCTTCTGTCAGCTTTTTTTCCGAAAAATAAGTTAAAAAAAAAAAAAAAGACGACTGCAAGCCTTCCTCCCTCAGCTAAAGAATGTTAACACATAGCCAGCAGCTTTTCTGCTTCTGAGGCTTGGACCATTTCCTGAGACCTGGTTCTCACCCCTAGTCACTGTCAGCTCGAATTACAGACCATCACTTTTGATCTACCCTGCAGTGAAAACAAATCAAATGAAACGAAAGAAAAACGAACCCAATCAAAACAAAAGATGTGGCAAGGAGCAGTGCACATGTAAACAAAAACATTCAGCGAGGGGAAAGAGAGAGTGAAAGTTGAGGTCTCTTCCCTCTAGCGAAGCACAGGAAACCACCAAGGGTCCCATTTGAATAGTGGCAGCCGTGACATCCTCTGATTGGATGCTGCAGCAACCAATGGGGATGCCCTGTTTCAGGAGGTGTGCAAAAGGAGGTGGAGAAGTAAGGGAGGAAGGCAAAAAGAAGTGAAACAGGGCATTGTTTTGTGGCCATGACAGTGGAGGTGGATGGAGTGAAATGGACGAGAAAGAGGGAAGAGTGGAGCGGGGGTGGGGGTGTGGTGGGGGAGCATGGGAGATTGTGGAGGCAGGGTGGGGTGGGGTGGGGGGATTTGTACAGTGAAGGCTGTGTGTGTTCTGTGACAGATATAAGTGTGTTGCCCCCCAAAACGGTCTCCTCCGACTGCTGGACAGGGGCATAGCCACTGGCTGGAGGTGTTCAGTGGTGTTCCGCTAGGACCACTCAGCGTCCGGTAACAACCTCACGTGTCTTTCTCTGTCGACCCCAACATACTCTTAACCACACACACACACTCATGCACACATGTTTACTGTAAGCCATAAAACTCCTCTTCTATTCATCAACATACTTAAAAACTGCACTTGGAAAGTTAGATGTGAATATTAAATCACTGAACAAAATGTAGTAGCTTCTGGGTTTAATACGGATTAGTTGATAAGTATCGAAAATTTGGCCAAACATTTAAAGCAGGTGACAGGAGTAAGGCTTTGTATTGTGACATCATTTCTGGCAACATCTCAGGAATGCACTCGTGATCTGCTTTGCACTGTTCGTCTGTCACCGCTAGAGGGTGCTGTTGCTCAAGAGTCTTTTCCCACTCTCCCTCTGCATGGCATATTTTGTTTTAATTCACAAAATAGTCATTGTTTAGTTCTTGTTTGTGTGGCCTTTTTCCTGCCTTGAGTCTGAAGTGTCTCTCAATATAGCGACAGAACTACTTTATGTCAACTCTCTAACCATGTCATTTAGTGAAGATTTTGTTTGTTTGTTTGTTTTTACTTCTTCCCTTTTGTGCTCTGACCTCCCAGGTCGGCATGATGTGCGTTTGCATGAGAGATGGAGAGAGAGAATGGCTGGGGTCTGTTGGAAGAGTTGGCCAACTTGTGCCATCTTACCCAAACAGAATTCTCTCTCTCTCTCTCTCTCTCTCTCTCTCTCTCTCTCTCTCTCTCTCTCTCTTTCCTTCTTTCCCATGACCTACACATGAGCCTACTTGTAGTTCTGCAACCCTGTGTTGCCTAGATACTGTACACATGCCTTTTTCAACTCTTGCACAACAGAAACGCTCAACAATGTTCTTCCTGTCTAGTGACCCATGTTTTACTACACAGTTCTCAACTTTTTGTCCAACCTAAGTTCGCATGCCAGCGTGTTTGGTTTTGTCAGACTTTCTACTCATGCATGCATGTATGTGTTTGTTTGTTTGTTTGTGTTAGGGGCCACTCTAACAACATTTATATCCTCTTTCCAGCATATTTGTGCTTCCCCTAGATTTGTGTGTGTGTGTATTTCTGTGTGTGTTTGTGTGGGCGCGCAGTGCCATTGTAACTGCACCTACCTCGTCTTTCCTGCATGCAAACCCTTACTCCTTCCTCACCAGGCTAAAAGGTTCTCTCTCACCCACCACCCAGAGGTCACAGTGCCTCCCATCCCTGTGTCTATACAGTAGCTCACATTATTTCTGGTTCTCTCCTGTGTACTGCACATGTCAAGGCAGAGCCAATGTGTGTGTGTGTGTTTTTGAGAGACTCCACCGCCGCTCTCTAAACAGCCCGCCTCTTTTCACAGGCAACGTGAAGTTCATCGACTACGAGTATGCAGGCTACAACTACCAGGCCTACGACATCGGAAACCACTTCAACGAATTTGCAGGTAATGTACCTTCTAAAGAAAGCAATGGGTAGCAATGGGTATCAACATTTACCTCATGGGGCGAGACTTGTTATAGATATAGCAATATCTAAATATTTGTAATAGATAACTATTTCACAGTTTATATAAAACCTGATATAATTAATAAGGCTCTGCCCACAGTGTAACTTTTAGGCCTATTTCATTGCTACTGCCATCTGCTGGCACTGAGGTGGTACTGCAGTCATATTAATAGTAATAGTAACTTTTTGTGAAAATGCATAAATGTCTTTCAAAAGGAGGTATAAAATATAAGTAATGTGATCTGAAAAAAAAACAGTATATCTGGACTGCTAAACTACAAATATGAAACCATAAAGCTTCACTTTGCAAACTTGTACAAGGGCTATGATTGGAATCCCCCCAAATCGCCACTTAAACACAAGCCCTCAGAATACTACAAAGAAATATTTGGGTAGAGGCTAAATGGCTCTCTTCCCTCTTCTCCCATTGGTGGACTCGCTGGGTGATTGACAGGTCTGAGTGATGTGGACTACAGCCTGTATCCTGGGCGAAGCCTGCAGCTGCAGTGGCTCCGGGCCTACCTGGAGGCCTACAAGGAGCACAAGGGCCAGGGTGGTCATGTGAGCGACACCGAGGTGGAGGTGCTCTACGTGCAGGTCAACCGCTTTGCCCTGGTGAGTACAGATAACATGACCCTTCTGTGACCAGCGCCTGCATTTGACCCTTGACCCCCAAACATTTCACCGACAAATACACTCACTCACACACACACACACACACACACACATACACAAACACAGCCACAGCCCACAGATGAAAGGCAGGTCACTTGGTGCTGGACACCATCATTGCTAAAAAAGCCACCTTGCCACAGAGTTAGGTCACCTTGGTGTGATACCTGTATAAATCACTTTGGTACGATTAATGTGTTAAAAGAAATAATAATAATTAAAAAAAATGAATTTAGAAGAGTTTAAAAAAACTGAAACAAAAACCCTGTGGCCTTGACACATTTCACATTGACCAAATTATGTTCTACCTCTTGCTTATTAATACCTCATTTATTAACCATTAAGATTGGTCATCAACCACCTAATACTGTAGTATGATATAGTATATAATCTCTTTGTAACATCACTCCACATTAGTGGCCATCATGTACGGTCATGGATGTGTGTCTCCATGGAGGACATCTGTTATGGGAGGCCAGTGCTACTGTGTTTACCTTGTCCACACAGTAATTAAATAGGGCTGTAACCTCAAAGGGTTGTAGGTAGTACTATTAACCCAACACACACACACACACACACACACACACACACACACACACACACACAAACCGCCCTTGTTCTACTGAAGGCTTTTGTAGTGTTTGCTCAGCCATAGAGGTTGGTCATTTGAATTCACCCTTAACCCTTCCGTGTGCTTACCTGTTTCGGGATTAAAAATTAGCTGTGGAATCTGGTTTCCATGGTGAGAGCAAAACAGAGGAAATCATGTAGGACACGATGCAAAGGTTGGTTGATCATGCTTAGAAACATTCACATGGAAAAAAACTAGATAGGCCTACAGTATTTGTATTTTTGTTTAGTGTGTAGTGAAGACAGATCAAAGGCAGACTGCTATTCAAGTTATGTATACAAAAATACTGATAAAAGTGTAAAAAAGAGTAATCTGCTAGTAGTTTATTTAAAAGATGTGAGTTATAAAATGTCTATTTTAAGGAAATCTGTTTTAAAGATGCTGATGTAAAATAACAAAAACAAAGCCATGACAGAATAATTTACAGACATACTGTACACTATTTGCTGAAGTATGAACTAGAGACTGTGTAAGAGGAGACAGTGTTTGCTGTGAAGTAACAGATAGACATGTCTTTCATCTCGGTTTGAGGAATCGAGAGTTGGCAAGTGGTCACTGTAGGCTAGAAAAAGACCATAACACATTGAGCTGCTGGAGCCGTGTTGACCACATCTGTTATAGCAAGCAAAGCCATTAGCCAAAGGCTTTGTGTCACAAACTGCTTGCCAGTCTACAGGCGCATGCAACATACTATATGTTTACAGTATGAAAATGGAAAAAAAAATACACATGTAGATGGCAAAAAAGAGAGTATAGGACATGTAAATAGAGCTAAATATTATGTACATAGACATTTGTAGTGTGTTATTCAAAGATGATCTCTAACATAACACTAAACTACAGTATGTTCCAACTCAGGGTCATTTTGGCTTACACTGTCTAAAATAGGCAGCATTTCTTATTGCAAAGTCAGTGGAACATAATATACTTTCTTTTACAAAGTCACCACAAAGGTCATTTCCTGATTTACAGGAAGTTGTTAATTATGTGTGTGTGTGTGTGTGTGTGTGTGTGTGTGTGTGTGTGTGTGTGTGTGTGTGTGTGTGTGTTTGTGTGTGTTCAAGCATGTGTGTAGGTGGTCTCTTTGATTCTTCCAAGAATTCCATCTATGCTCTTTCAAGTCTTAGAAATGAGATTGGTCCTGCAAACATGAAAACATCATTAAAAAATGTCATTTTCCTGTGTTAAGCTTTGACATCTTCAGGATTAAATAGAGAAAAGAGCTAGACAGTGAGAGCAAGACAGAGACAGCAAGCCATTGTTTGGAAACGTTTTTCAATTTTCTTCAATTTTATTGACATTTCAAAATGACACGTCAATGTTGATGAGTCTGCCTTAGCCTCAACAACATAGAAATGAGTAGCTGTGTTTGAGTGAATAGTCAGACTAACCTTTTACCCACCAACCACCCTCCACCCCTACTCTACCCATCATGTTGAGTTATTCGACCTTGACTACAAAGGATACTGAAGACTCAATCACTGGATTTGTTGACTCCTCAGTGGATAGCCACAGAATTGTTTAAAGAGACCCAAGGCCTCTGCTTTTCACCAGGTGTGCAGTTAGCACACTGCCACCACTGAGTCTTTCACCAAGCAGTTAAAACTATAGCTTTTTATTTGCTCATAATTGGATTTTTTTTTACTTTGTGAAAGGTCACTGTGTTTAATTTTTTTTCTTTGACTGTGATGGCACAGGCCATCCTGTGCCTCCTGACATGATGGGCCAGCGCTTATGATTTCTTGGAAAGCTTACAGTGCTTTGACTGTTTGGGAATGTAGTGGGGTTTTGTTGCTAAAACATGTGCTCTGACCTTTACGGCCTGTTTGAGGAAGCAGAGTTCTCTGGCTCTGGCAGAATTTCCCTGTTATAGCAAAGGAAACGGCAGAGAAAGCAAGAGGCGAGAACTAGAAAAATAATATGAGGAACCGCTTGGTCATCGGTATTTGTAATGAAATCCTCAGTGGGGAAAACTAGAGACAGGCAACAAGTTACTCTCTCCTGATGACCCTGACCTGTGAAAGCAAAAGATTGTAGGTTTTCGCGAGATATGTGCCACATTCTACAAGTATCAGGTCTTTCAAAAAGTAGTGACACCCTACCAACACAAGCACCCAACCTGGCTGGTTTGTGTGGAAAAACAAACATTGTTCAGTACTCTCAAGGCAAAGGGAAAAATACTTCTGCTCTTGTCTCTCTTTTTCTCTCTCTAACTCTTTTTCCCTGCAAGACTGGTCTGTTGTGTGCTCGTGGATGTTTAGAATGATTTTTCTTCCACTTAACTGAATTTAAAAGAAATTGGGTGGTAAATTCAGAATGAAATGTAAAAAAAAAATGTTTTTTTTGTATATCAGGTAAAACTCTGCATGCTGCTGCCTTCCCTGAGATGTGGATCTTAGAAATATCATTAATTTAATTTGGTAATGTTAGCAGCCAGGGGGAAGGTCTAATTGCATCTGGACATTTCTCTGTTGATAAAAGAATGATTTCATGTACATTAGGTAGAAATGTGACCTTACGGTATTGTAGACTGACTCAAAGTGGAGAGATCATTATTATAAATGAGGCTTAACCTGCTGATCTGGAAGTATGAATATATCAAACAAATAGGATATAACAACTGTTACCTAAAATAACTGCCCGACGGCATCCCCAAGATGGCTGTCGAGTGATGGGACTTGCCTTAAAAGGATTTTGATATTACTGACTAAGGTTAATGCAAATCATAGAATAGGGAATAGTCAAACTATGTTGTTGATATGCAGTCAAAAGTCAAGGTATGGTGCGAAGGACTCCAAACCGTGTGTGTAAATGAACTACTCCAGCTTTCACAGCCGATTACCTCAATCTAAGATTGACTTTGGTTTGGATGAGTAGCTGTTCTCTCCCACTTCTGTTTCTTGATTTCGGCTTTGGGTATTAAGCTTGACTGCGTCGCTTCAGCAGTTAAAGCCTATTTTCGATTGTTTCGAGTAAGTGAAACAAAGTGCAAATAGGCCTGGTGGCTAAGCTGTAGCCAGGTCACGTGCCTGGTGCCTTTGTAAGTTCTTCAAGCATAGCACATTGATGTGATGTTCTGTTTAAAGAAATGCCTCTGCTGATGTTTAAGTCATTTACCATGCCTATTATAACCACAAAAATGGAAGAAGTCTGGTTGGCTGCACAGCGACAGGAAATTAGGGATTATCAAGAGAAGCCAGCCGTTTGTAAAGTCAGGACAAGAGAGAGTACGCAGAGTTTCGTCCGATATGCTTTTTTGATATCTACTGTATATTGTAAGCAAGCTCTGTACAGATGTACAGATGCCCAAATTGCTCAGATGCTACCATGTCTATTTATTTAAATGTCTCTGTTGCTCATTTTCGCTTGCCATACATCGATTACCATGGGTATCATAGCTAAAGTGGCTCATGATTCTCTCTCTCTCTCTCTTCTTTCTGTTTACTCTCTTGTAGGCATCCCATTTCTTCTGGGGTCTCTGGGCCCTCATCCAGGCCCAGTACTCCACCATTGACTTTGACTACCTGGGGTAAGTGTGCTAACAATAACTTTACCATCACTGTGTTCAGAAGGGAGTTCATAATTGTAGCCTACTAGCCATTACTGCTGTTGTGTATTGCACTTCACAACATACACAAAGTAAACACCGGAGTAAAGTTTACGATGGTTTTTACTATGCGCCACTCAATACTACCACAAAGGTATCATGCACTTAACATACTGTAGTTCCAAACTTTAACTAAAAGTAGTTCCCATAATCAGTATTCATGTGAACATAACAGCTAATTCTCTTTCTCTTTTGCTCTCTCTCTCTCTCTGTGCTACCCCAGATATGCAGTTCTTCGCTTTAGCCAGTACTTCAAGACGAAGCCCGAAGTGATGGCCCTGAACTTTCCAGAATAAACCCGAAGGCAACTGTTGCCTCTCCCCAGAGTGCTGTGCCCTCTGAAGAACAGCTTCCCCCTAGTGGACGCCATGGCAAACTGCATCACAGCCCTACCACTGGTCTCAACATGCCTAACAACCACTGAAAAACCTCTTGACAAAACAAAAAGCGAAAAACCCAAGCAGCGATCAGAAGGTGTTAGTGTAGATGTTTACACCCCTTTTGCACTCCATCTCGTAGACACACACACTCCAGACATCTCACAGATAACAAGAGCAATGTACAGAACCACTAAACTGACTCACTCACACACACACACACACACACACAAATACATACATTATATATACACATATGTACAATACTATATATACACACACACACTATAAAGGAGTGACCAGCACACCTCCCATCAAAAAAGGCACAGAGAGGACCAGCCCATAACCCCAAACAGACCTCACTAACACCATCTCCTCTGGCTCGGTCGTGGCCTAGGCAAGGCCTCCAGACCATGACACCCAGCCAAGCTTAACTGGACCAGCCACACCCTCCACCCCCCCAACCCGTCACACTCCTTCTGTAAAACAGCTACACCAGTTACTCACCTGTTTGTTTGACTGATTCTTACAAGGCCTTTTGTAACCCTATGTACCATGCAGATGAGTTATAGATGTTTTATAACACGATTTGGGGTTTGGGGCCAATGGCCACTAGTTTTGTGTGAGTTTTAGAGAACAAACTCCACCTTAGTTCTATATGTTTACACATGTCTGTGAGAAGGGACTGGGTATCCAACAAGCAGCTCTCAACTAGCGGTTTGAGCGCTAGCGGTGATGCATTATGATACTGTAAAGTGGAAAGGAGAGATGTACGGTCACGGTGACGCGTGCCTGTGTTTGCAGAAAGACAAGGAGATTCTGAAACGCTACGGTTTTTCTGTTACTGTGGTGATGGAAAATGTATTTGTTTGGGTTGCAGTTGTGTGTATATTGTGTCTTACCATGTTGTGCGTTTAAATGCAGTCAAGGTGTCACGCATTAATCAGGGACCAATGGCTTGCAAAACATGTCTATTTTTTAACTTGTCTTTTCTTTTGAGAAGGGTCTTTTTTGGCATTTTGTGATGACGTCAAGGACCCCGACAAGTCACTGTGATCCTCAGAAACCAAATGATTTGGGGTTTTGTAGTTTTCAGTCACCTTTTTCATTACCCCCCCCCTCCCCCACTCCCACCTCTCCTCCTTCTATTTCACTGCTATTCCTTTTATCACAGTGCTGGGATGTGGAGTCAAAGGGTTTATCCGGAGTGAATCAACCCGTGGTAGTCCTGTTGTCTGAGGCTGTCGAGTGCTGTTGATAGGTATCAGAACGACAGCGGTATGTACAACGTAGGCCGAACGCTAACAGATAGGGGAATGTCGAAACGAAACGGACAAGCTGTCATCAGTTAGTGTTGGCTGCCGTTTCGCTATTCGGTCTACCGTGCATGAAAATCTGTCGTTCTCATACCCATCGATAGCACTTAGCAACGTGAAACAACAGAACTACGTGTTGATTTACTCAGGATAAATCCTTTAAGGTGATGGCACATGGGGAAACATTGAGTGATATTACCCAGGCAATCATATGATCTGTCTCTTGTGGTTTTGATTGGCTCCTCTTGTCAAGTTGTTGTGTCATTGATAACAGATCATCATTGTTCCAAAGAAAAAAAATGAAGAAAAAAGGAAAAGAAATGGAGACACTGTCTGGAATATTTACTCAAATAGTGTGCGCACACCGGACCGATGTTCAGACGTTTGATAGTGTTGGGCGTGCACAGCTCTGCCAATGTCGGCGGACCGTTGCCGGCCCGTTTATGGCCCGTTCAACATGTTGCATTTGCAGCAGAGCCATTGGCTGCAGTCAGTAGTCATCGTTGTCAGTTGTGTGTCGTCAACCCGGTGTCCACGCACTATTATACCTTCCCCAGTGTACCATAGTCTTTGCTGGACTTTTACAGAGAGAAAAGGCCCTCCTTAGAAGTTAGTTAGACTTAGTCTGAACCCTCATGGCAGTGGATTCTGGCCCGGATTTGACCCTGATCTGGTCTAGTTCCGGGTCAGATTCGGTCCAGTGGTCACTGCCGGAAGGGCCAGTAAACCTACACCAAAGTGCTGAATTGTTTTTGCTTGTACATACTGCACATTGTATTTTTCCACTTAGAATTAACTATGTATATTAACTTTTTAAAATGGAAGTGGAAGAGGCAGTTTTTTATACCTATTTAAATAAAACTGTATTTTGAGAGGATTGTGGCAAGTTTTTAGGTGTTTGTATGGTGCAACATTTAGATGTACTTGTCTGTACTGAATGTTGTCTAGAATTTGGATGCCTTATTGAACAGGACATTGTTCCTTTTAATGCCTCACAAGGCTTGTGGTTCGGTAGACACTGGTCGTTGTGACAGGAGGATGGGTGGCATGTCTCACCATGTACTGGTGAGGTGAGTGACGTACACATGTCAGAATGTGTTTTTTGACCCTCACCCTTACCCTTACTGGACAATATAACATTGCAGTGTCCAAGACACAAGTGACACCCCATGACTCCCATCATGCATGGTGTCATACATGATGTGATGTCATGACGACCAGTTTTTTTTTTTTTTTTTTAAGAGAACGCATATTGAAAGCGATGAGTGTGAACACACACACACACAGAGACTGATGTCTATTGTTAGCATCAGAACATACAGTCTATGGTTGTCATACCTGCAGCTGTAGCATCTGCTAAGTTGTGTATGTGTGTGTGTGTGTGTGTGTGTGTGTGGGGGGGGGAGGGTTGGTGAATGCTCTATTGAGTATCTGACCTCTCTCTCCTCATGTCTCAAATGGAAAAATCCCTGTTTGTTTCTTATTCTGTTCCTTTCCCCCTCGTTTCTGTTCTGGACCTAGAATGAGATTCATGGCAATGCCTCAGAAAAAATGACCACATTTCGCTCAATCTCAACGTCTTCCTCTCTTTCTTCATTTCTTCCTTGGTGACTGCCTTTTGGTTTGTAGTGTGAATTACTTCCAAATGAGTGGTGCTTTAAAAGATCATTCTAAGCACCCGACTGCTAGCCCTGACTAAACTTCCTCTATGTAGCAAACATTCCACACGGAATGTTGAAAGGGCTTGTTTTGAGTTATAAAATGACATTCACACTTGGTCTCTCTTTCTCTCTCTCTTTTTTTTTTCTCTGACACATACATATATATACACAGACAAATGCATGCTTTCTGTCATGTGGATTCCAAATTTCATCTCGGACCATGCTATCTGACACTCAATCATTGTAAAAGCTAGCGCATACCAGGCTGATGGTCTGACAGCTGATATTGTTGGGCGCGTCAATGCATTGACTAAAATTAGGTCAAAATTTGAGTGGTTTGTCTAGATCGGCCAATATGAGCAGACCTCGGCCGGCTCTTTTGCGACCGATTTAACATGTTGGATCAGCAACCGAGTCATTGGCAGCAGCAACTGTCAGTCGCCATTGTGGTGAGATCTCTGTAGTCTGCCTGGTGTGCACCAGTTTTCAAGGCAAACTTGTTTAGCCAAATAAGCATCTCTTTTGAGTTTTTCTTTGTCATAAAGAGCCCTAAGAAATGACCCCAAGGTATGTATAGCTTATGTGAATATGTACAGATTGAATGCTATTTTAATTTTGTTTAACTTGGATGTGAAAAGCTGTAAGAACTGTACATAGAGAGGTTCCGTGCTTTTTTGTATGACATGCTATCAAGTGAAATAATCAGGACTTGTAGGAAGTGATGAAAAATGACAAAGACTGTGAAGTATGTATCATTTGATTTCTGTATACAAGTGCTTGGAATGAAAATAAAAGAATAACTACCCAGTCTGCATTGTTCTCATTTCTGTTCAATTTTTCATGAGCAAGCTTTGAGGAAAAAATAACTAGCTGTCAGCAGTTGTTATTAAAGCAATATGCAGTAGTTTAAAAGAAAAAAAAAGAAATTTTCATTAATCATGTCTCTTTCTGACGTATTCTCTCTCTCTCTCACACACACACACACACACAAACAGACTTTCTTTCTCTTAAACAAATGAATTCCGATCTCTACACTACTTCCATGAGAGAGACGGAGAGTAACAATGAGGCAATTAGCAAATGTGAATCTAGCTTGTCCTCATGTGTGTAGTATTTTTGTCTAGTGTAATAACTGCAGTTCTCTGTCAGTAATTGAATTACAACCCCCTCACACACGAACGCAAACTCAACCACACCCCCAAGGGTTTGTGTCTTAATTATGAGATTCAATATTGTCTGTCGACACGATGGCTAATTTTCATTTCACTGCAGGTCACAATGTGTCCCAGCTGAGCTGAAGCTCACACAGCAGTATTCTGTGTGAAACTGATCACACATCTCACATACACACAACCAGGGTACAAACATGGCCTCCAGTACACTTTTGTTAATTGTAGTGGAATATTTGACCAGCAACCACACACCTGCTTCAAAACTATGCACAGACACTATGTGTGCTGCAGTGGGCTGTGACATGTCATTTGTTCATTAGTAATTAGGCAGGCCTACTAAAGCAAACTAGATTTGAGCACACATATAATGTGATGAAGTTGCCGTAGTTACAACAAGCAAATGAGAATAACTCCAAACACAAGAGAGATAGAGACCACCTAAGAAGAAGGCAAGAGAAATATGCAGATTTGAAAAAATCGTATGCCTTAAGGAATAACAATATGGATAGGTCTGGATAAGGGTCTTAAACCACAGGTATGCTGTACATAATCCAACAATTTAAGAATGATTTTAGGCCAGATCTAATTATGTGATCAATGAGCGTAATGATGCAAAATTCACAACTGGCACATAGGGGGCGCGCACGGTCTACTAAGAATTATTCCATGTGCAGTGAGACTCGTGGGACGAGGCTGACTGTGACAAATGGAGTGGCTCACAGGACCCTAGTGCACATTGCCTGTTATGCACAGTGACACAATGCCGCTGGATTACATGACGATAGTCGTGCCATCTTAAAGGAGAGCTAGGAGAACTGAAAGCAGATAACAATGCCGTTAGCAGAGAGAGAGGAAGCGGGTCAGAGCGTTCATTTATCTTGATTAAATGTGCCAACCTAATTACGAGCGGAGGAAACAGTAATTAGCACAAGTTTCACCTCGTTAATCACAAAAAGGCTCCTTCACTCTATTTTTATCTGATTAATGGCTGTTTAAAGCGTGGCGGGATATTTATATTTTTAGGTAATTGTACACAGCTTGCAAGCGCTCCACTTTCCGTCTCCCTGTAACCTCATTATGCTTCTCCATTGTTTTGTCGAAAGACTTGTTAGCACTAATTGTGTGTCGGCGCCGTCAAAGAACATCTTTTAAAAACATGCTTTGGAGCTGATGACTAACATTACGACCTGAATGTTCCTGCCAGCATCCTTGCTGAGAGGACGCATGCTCTACTATCTTTTAATCAGACTAGACGCGTGATATGGCAAATTAAATATTCTGGGCTAATGATAATAAAAACATTGATAGACAACGGTAAAACTTTTGTGGAGTCGCTGTTGCGAAATAGGCCTTAGTACGCTACAACTCTTCCACCAATAAGTTAATTGCACAGGTCAATCTTTTAGTTTTTCCCGCTTAGATTGTCTGTGGTCAGCCCTTTGGTCCAGATGCATTGAACACAAATGAAGTGTGTGTGTGTGTGTGTGTGTGTGTGTGTGTGTGTGTGTGTGTGTGTGTGTGTGTGTGTGTGTGTGTG
>JASCQY010000053.1:4332935-4337729 GCA_030264315.1 Sardinella tawilis | reverse complement strand
TTTAGAAAAAAAAAAATTATTAGAAGCTAAAAAACACATCTCAACCAGGGGTGCCAATAATTATGGAGGGCACTGTAGGATGTCCTTAACATATTTCGTTTTTATAATGTAGTTTTCGGAAGACAAGTCAGGGACAATCCACCTGGGATTTCATAATTAGAACTGCAGCAGATGTTGCGCACAACGATGTCGAGTTGGGGATGAATATTAGGTAGCCTATATAATGCTACATAAAATCCACTTGGGCTCAAAAAATGAACCAGAAAAAAAAATCCCGAGATTCCCGGAAAATGGATTGTCTGGATTGATCTGATTTATGTCATTTTCAGGAAAAATATTAAACCCTACTAGCAACCAGTATAGCAACCACCATAGCTGCCTTAGCAATGGCCTAGCAACCACATCACAAACTCTTGCAACTTCTTGCAAACCACTTCCACAATGATGATTCGGGAATCAACAGAGCAAGCAACATGATTAACCTAGCAACCAGCATAGCAACCACCACAGTCGAACTATCAACAGCAACATGCAGCCGGAGACCGAAGGCTGCATCCAACCACCTCTACCATTTTAACTACTGAAACATTCCACAGGCATTTCTATCATCTCTTTTCAGGATTCAGGAGTTAATTTGTCACATACATTGAAATACTATAGCCTAGTAGTCTGGGCTCGCCCATTCCATGACGTTGTCGGACACGCGCGCGGCCTTGCCACGGTATGGCCAAGCATGCTATTCACAGGTTTCAGTTTCCCGCAGATTCGGGAACTCCACCAGCAGACTGAGACATTTGAGGGGAGAAGGTGCTTCAAATTTGAAACGCGTATTTTTTTATATTTGAGAACCAGGAATTGTATTATGCCTGGCCAGACCCAATGCTGCCTAGCATTGGAATACTCGTGTGAACCAGGCAAATAGCCTAGTACAACATGTAGTGAAATTGCATTTAGTAAACGATAAAAAGAAAGATGAGCTCGATTTGAAGAAACGTCCAAGGTGGTGGGTTTGGCCGAAGGTATGCAGCATCTACAGACCATGGACGCTTCGCAAGTCGGAAGGAGTGACGTTGCGCATGGGACAGGCCAGTCCTCAGGCAAGATGTTCATGGTCACACTACCCATGAGGAGGCACAGTCCATTGTGCAGCAGGGTTGAAGACCACCGCACAGTTGTAATAAGATCGGTAGGCAGGGCTGCCTTCCACCGAACCTGACCAACGGAACATAGCGCTTCTGACCCCACTCAAACCGAAAACAGCACCGCTGCTCCTCCACCTCTCACCGTCTCCGCCAAAGCCTTGGCACCTGCTTCGCGGACTCTCACCATCTCCATCACCGCCACAGCCAACCACAGAAAACTCCCCAGCTGGAGATGACCGGTGGAGCCCGTGCCTCATCCCACAACAGCCAGCACGTCATTTAAAACGCAGAGGTCCGGGAAAAAATGCTAAATAATATATCTCCACAAAACTGTCTGAAACAAACGAAAAAATAATCAAAAAACTATCATAAAATGAAAAGACACGTTTCTGGAGGCAGCGCTTACTGGTAAACCTTGTCGCCGTCATCTTTGCCATCAAGTCACGTTAAAAGTCCATCTCCGAAACATAATCACATAAATTTAACTTTTAAGGGAATGAATGACTAGTTTACAACTTGGCTGGTCATAGAAATAGGGTAGGAAAATGTTTTCATTGAACATTGAATTGAATTACATTGAATTCTCATAGACCCAAACCATGATGTTGTGTTCAGTGATGGACTTTTGATGTGACTTTAAGAAAAGATGGCGGACGGATGAAGTTTTAAAACGGGTATGCACATCTCCAGAAAGCTTTGGGTGCGCCAACAATGTTGTCTATGCTGAGGTTCACGAGTAGAAACCCTGATAATACTTTGTAGGAAGTTTCGTGAGATTTCGAAGATTCTAAGTGGTTTAAAAATAGCATTTTGGACGCGTGTGCGAGAGTGCTGGCGCACTCCCATTGTAAAGGCAAAATCGTCAAAACAAGAAGATTGCCCTAACTCCTGCTAGGAGCGACTGACGTAAAATATTCTTTGACACAACGTTTCTGCACATGCAGACATAGAGCCTACAATAGGTCTCCGCCAGTGTATCACTTTAACTATCAACATTGTTACTGCAGCAGCAATCTGATGTAACCGTAGATGGTGTCCAGCCATCTCCATCATTTCAACTACTGAAACATTCCACAGGCATTTCTACAATCCTTAATGGTCAAACTATTGAACAAATCAACATTTTTAATTATTAGTGGTTTAAGAGGTTTTTAATATCAAACAATTCCTTAAACAATGGTTAACATTATGTCAGTGCTAGAACAATATGATGCAGTTGCAAGCTGCATTCAACCATCTTCAAAAATGAATAAACAGAAACAATTTTCAATTATTAAAAATCAATTGTTAGTAATTTGAAGACCTAGCAACCAACACAGTAGAATACTTTAGCAACAGTCTAACAACATCCTCAAGTATCGTTGGAACTTATTGTAAACCACCTCTTTAGTAATGACCCAGCTACCAATCAATCAACATTGACTGTGAAATTCTTTTTTTTTTATAGACTGTCCAAATTTAATTTTTCACAATACAACCCTTTTAACAAGGATTAACTGGCAAGGAACCTCAAGATTTTTTTCAATTGTCAGATGTTTGTGCACAACAATTTCACATTTTGCATGCGCTAGATATGCAATTTCCTGGAGTTGCAATTCTAGTTTATTTTGTTACATTTTATAAGCCTGTAGTAAAATAGTTTTTGATATATTTGTGCCCAGCTCTGAACAAAATAAAAACATCAAGCTGCCTTACATGCAGTTCTCCATGAGAGAATTGCTTTGCATTCTACACAAAGCGTTCTCTTTGATCCTGAAGGGTAGTACAGTAGCAAGTCCTAAGCAATGCCCCTGGAGCTCAGGCTGTAGTACCCACGTGTGCCACCAGAGGGCAGTGAAATGCTGCAGACAGTGCCTCTCCTCTCACCCCGACTCAACCGTGCCCTCCTGTGGACACACTTCAGCATGGCGCCATGTGTTAGCCTGCCAGTAGGGGGCAGCCTCCCACCAGCTAGTTCAGTGCCCCGCAAAGAACTCATCATCCACCAGGACTTAGCCCATGTCTGTGGTGGTGTTGTTACCTGTAGCAAGTAGCATGTGACACACTCCATGCAGTTGTAGGCCAAGTAGGCAGCCCAGTGAAAATGAAATACATTTCACAGGAATGAATACTTAGATCAGCCTTGCTAATCAATCTACTTGACTTTGATGTGTGTTTGTGCATGTGTGTGTGTGCTGTAGCTCACGAGGCCGGGCTGGTGGCTCTGCACGTGCTGGAGGACTCCGGGGCCGTCTCCTCATCCGTGCTGTTTGAGTATCGTGCCAGAAACGCCTCATCACTGCCCAGCTCGCAGCTTGACTGGCTCTCCCTGGACGGTGAGTGGCCCCCAAGTATAGAGACCACACACACACACACACTTTCTGTTGCTTGTCCTGTGATGCATCAACCCTGCTAACAAAGCAGTCAAACTTGAAGGCTTCTAGGACAGTAATATCCAGAAGCAAATCTATGACGGTGGCACCCATACATGTTAGCCCTGTCTTGACCACCCCCTCGTTCTGGTCTACGCTATCGTTTCGTGCAAAGGGTCTGGACTTTCACGTAATGAGAAGCAATTTCGTGCCAGAGGTGTTTACGTTCAAAAAGATCGGATCAGACTGCACTGCCTCACTCTGGTAGCTGATTGGCCAGGAGATGAATTGTCCTGGAGGAATCCACCTCAAGGAAAGAAAACCCAGACGGAGTCAAGAAGAGAGATGAGAATCGAGCGGAATAGGCCTATTTCACAGCAGCCATTTTCCCCAAAAGTCACAGGATATGCACAGGTGCTATTAATTCTGGTGCACTAATTCAGAATCTTATTGGCTGTCATTAGCACCACAGGAAGTAACTTTACCCTGCGTTGGGCTGCGTGAAATAGGCCCATTGCGTAGGAAGGCTCTGGCCGGGCTACATACATGTTGTACTCACTAAATATTATGCAGGTACTTGTATGTAAGACTTGATTAGTGTGCAAGTCTCTCTCTCTCTTTCTCTGTCTCTGTCTGTCTGTCTGTCTCTCTCTCTCTCTCTCACTCTTTCTCTCTTTCTGTCTCTCTCTCTCTCTCTCCCTGTGTCTTTCTGCGTCCACCCTGCACAATGGTGCACCCTTGAGAGGAGCCCTCAGTGTGTGCTGTCCCGTCCTGCTGCCCCAGTGCTGAGAGGTGTGGCGGCGCGGCGCCGTGCAGGCTTAGCCTAGCTAGAGGCTAATGCACACACTCTCACCAGGCACAAGCAGCTTGCCCCGAGTGTTGGCAGTTGCTGGCTTTGGTTAATTAGCAAGGCCTTTGACACGTAAGGGGAAGTCAGTATTGCCAGCAGCTACTGAGCTACACTCGCTCACACGCGCACACACACACACACACACACACACACACACACACACACACACACGCTCAGATACATAGTGACTTTATTCACGCTGTGTGCGTTCATAGAAATTGCTCCTTGAACAAGTACAGTCTGTGTTTGCCCAATGTCAAAAGGACCCCTGGCTAGTAAGACGTTGCTAACAGTCAAATCCTGTTTTAAAATGTTTGAAAATCCATTAATTTCGAAGCTGCCACTGCATTCGCATCTCACAGCTTTCTAGGTAAAAAGGGAAGAGAAGGTGTCTGTGTTCCCCTGGGTCCTATGTTCCCTATATAAGTGCCCTAAGTCGAACCCTAAACCT
>JASCQY010000053.1:4325435-4327935 GCA_030264315.1 Sardinella tawilis | reverse complement strand
GGACTTTGACCGCAGTAAAAACGAAATGTTGGCAGCATATCAATCATAAAATTTATGACCGCAATCTCTAATCTCTCTAATACTCTTGACACACATACAGTAAGCACACACACACACACACGCGCACACACACAAAGCTGTCTCTGTTTTTATTTGCCTCTGACTCCAAGGCTAAAAGGGCCAGTGGTTTCCTGTCCTGTCTCTTAAAAGACACGCAGCATCTAGTGTCAGAGTCATCCATTAGCATCTGCACACACACACACACACACACACACACGCACACACATGCACAAGCACGCACACACACACAGCCATTGGGCAAGGGGCAGAGGGTTAGAATCCTGAGGAGAGGCCTGGGTGCTTTCAACACCAGCATTACCTTATACTTTTGCACACAGCAGCTTCTGTCACCTCCCCCGCCCTCTTTTTATTTTTTTTTTACTTGTTTTCTTATTTATTTGTTTATTTATTTATTTATTTATTTATTTGTTGCCACTGAATCACTGCGCTGTTATTTTCTGTGACATTTCACCTTGGAGAGCTTCCATGTTGCACTACAGAGGAGGGGGGGAGGAGACTATGAGCAAGAGGCCGCAGTAGCCAAGCCAAGGGCCAGAGAATGAGAGACAGAGAGAGAGAGAGAGAGAGAGAGAGAGAGAGAGAGAGGAAAGAATTATTTACGGTCTTATTTTATAATTACAAAACAGTCAACTTCCTCTACAGCTTTTATCTCTTTCTTTTTTTTCTTTTTTCCTTTTTTTCTTCCTTTATTTACTTTCCGATTTATTTACTTTTCATCTCTTTCTCTCCCTCTCTCTGCCTTTAGTGTGAAGCCTGTGCAGACAGCCAGGAAAGCGTTATGATGCAGTGTGTGTGTGTGTGTGTGGTGTGCGGTGTGTGTGGCAGAGGAGTGATGTTTATTGACAGACGAGTGTGGCGTTTCCATTGTGACGCAGTGGTTAGGACTCCATTTGTCCACTGGGCCATCACAAACGCTGCCATTTGGCCGCTCAGTAAACAGCCCAAACCTCTCTCGCTCCCCAGCCCAACCCCCCCCCCACTGAGGCGCCAGCCAGAGAGGGACACGTACCTGCCAGGTGTGACTCCCCTAAATGTTCACATACACAAACACACACACACATACACACACACAAACACACACACACACACACAAACGCACCCTCAAAAAGCACAAACACACACACAAACATACACATACACGCACACACACACTGAAAGTACTCACACCAACTCTAAAACACTAACATTCTGACAAACACTAACAACCCCACCTCCCTTCAAAAAAAGAAAGAAAAAACAACATTCACACTAACACTAATATACTCACAATACCACACCCAACACACTCTTTCTCTCACTCTCTCTCTTTCTCTCTCTTCCTCTCTCTCTCGCTCTCACTCTCACACACACACACACACATGCACACTACTAAAGCACTCACCTCTTTTAAGCACAGAATAGGGGCTACACAGAAGCATTTATTCATTTTTTGAAGCAAATAAATATTTTCATTTAACGTAACGCACTTTGAGACAAACAGCACCGCACACAGAAACCGATCCACCGGAGAGCGACTACTCACTACTGACTTACCGACTGCTCATCTCTCTGTGGTTTATGCGTCAATATCATAACATACACAAACAACCGGACCCACTAACTAACTGCTGGAAAAACAACATCAAGGTGAAGATGAAAGGGTGCATGGAATTACTGAAGGAGAGGTGGAAAAAGTTTCCAGAAAATAGGAAGAAAGAAAGAAAGAAAGAAAGAAAGAAAGAAAGAAAGACAGAAAGAAAGAAAAAGAAATATATTTCTAACGTAAGCCTGGCTCTGTTTGTCTATCTGTCTCTTTCCCGCCATCCCTTAGTTGTTCTCTGGCTCCTTTTCCAGGCCAGTGAGCCCTGCACTCTGCTCCCTGCTCCCTGCTCCCTGCCCGTCCCTACCTGGGAAACAGTGGTGCCATTGTGTGGTCAGGAGTCAGGAAGATACACACACACACACACACACACACTCACGTACACACGCATTCACACTCAGAAGTGCATGGACAAACACACACACACACACACACACACACACACTCATAGCCAGCACACGGTGGTGTGTTGACACACACACACACACACACACACACACACACACACAAGCGCAATCAAAGACTTCTGATGGATAACAGGAGTCCTTTAGGCAGCTCCGCAAGAGCGGTCATCCATTTTTATTTTCCCTACCGGCCCATGATGCAACGCTCTGCCCTGACCTCTCCCCCGCCACCCCTGACCTGCTATCATATGACTTCTCCACTTATTAGTACTTCCCTTCCTTCACCCCTCTGTCTCTCTATCCCTCTCTTCTTGTCCTCTTCTTCCAAACACCTTCTGTCCTTCATTCTTTGTCACAGTTTAGCTCAATTTTTCTTTCTTTTTCTCCCCTCTCTCTCTCTCTCTCACTCTCTCTCTCTCTCTCTCTCTCTTTCCTC
>JASCQY010000053.1:4130594-4145238 GCA_030264315.1 Sardinella tawilis | reverse complement strand
GCCATTCTGTTGTGAACAATTGCAAGGTGGTTTGGAGACTTGTCCATGTTATTTTGAGAATGTAATTTCGGTTTCAAAAATTGAGCCAAACCAATAGAGAAAAACTGTAAATCTTATTACCCTGTCAGTCAACATAACTTCACTGGTTCCTACCCTTTGGTTCACAAAAAAATCCACAAGTACGGATGAGACTATACTGTAGGACGTTGGTTTATGTTAAAAAAAAAAAATCAGCTCCATAGTTATACAGTCAATCCCAGACTTTCCTTATTAACTTATTATGAGTAATGTAGTGTGTTGTGCACATTTTCATCATTTTGATCTTAGTCTCTTGTCAGGAGTCTTTGGTCTGTAATGCGTATTTACCTCTATTCTGTCCTCTCTATTGTATGATCTTCAAGTCACGTTTTGTTCACAGTTCATAGTGATTGTGATTTTTCTTTTTTTTTTTAAGTCTTTAACCTTTTCGTGTCCCTGACAAACAGTTGCCATTGTGTATTCAAGTCACTCTATATTTAGCCTACTGTAGCCTTGACCATTGTTTTCATTCATTTGCCTTTGCCATCACAGGTCATTTAAGCCGGACTTCGTGCTGATTCGCCAGCACGCGTATAGTATGACCCCTGGGGAGGACTTCCGGAGTCTTGTGATCGGACTGCAGTACGGTGGAGTACCCAGTGTGAACTCCCTGCTCTCCATCTACAACTTCTGCAGCAAGCCCTGGGTGGTATGTAACTTTTGAAGCGAACTATGCTGCTGGACATCAGGCATAGTTACTGTAAACAACCTGACAGTCAGCTGGCCCTGGTTTTGATTCCCTAACTTTCTGTTGCAAGGCTATTTCTGTGTATAAATGCATCTGTTAAAAACACTCGTCACTTTACTATATTTAAAAGCCCTTTGTGCCCTTTTTGAACTATATTTATTTTATAGCATGTTATTTTTGTAGACCATTGTCTTGTTTTTGGAGTTTTTGCTCCACATTCAGCCCACTTTATGTACAGTAGCAGTGTCTTAGTAGACCCGTTCAAGCGTAGTCTAATGAGAAATATAAGCAAATTCGATGTTAAATCCAAATTTAATTGCCCTAAACCTGCTAGCTAGAGAACTAGCAGCTTAATAAGACTCAGCTTGTACTCACTGGTAAACAACATATGTGCACTCCTCTAAAGGTGTTGAGGTACAGACTGTACACCCCACCTCACACACAAACACACACCACGCACACACACACACACACACACACACACACACACACAGCACAACAAAAACATACAAAGATGTTAATAGGACCTAATCTAAACTCATTCTGGGAAATAATGGAGTGGTCTTTTGCACACTGTAGCCTGACTTTACCGATGAGTTTTGGTCCATTAAGGAGATCTCTTACACCTGCCACAGACTTGGCTTGGTGGATCCAGACAGTGTTTATGCTCAAGTTAATACAGAGAGGCAGTGGTGTTACTCATGGCCTTGCAACAGAGCTAGAGGGAACGAGATGGGAATGTGAGTCAGGTTTCATTTGTTTTCAGACGGTCGTAGCCACAGACAAAACATGATTCAGGGCTAGACAAAACACTGCAGTTTGAGGAGGGGAGAAAAAATGTAAGCATGATGCTGTAATGAACGTGGGCTTTGCTTTGGCCTGTACTGTAGGGAAGCAAAAGGCTTCTTTGTATTAAGATGAGTGCTGATTATCCCTCAGATTTGATCACATTTATGTTTTTATATTTGTATTTTTTTAGGTGAATTTTTTTAGTTTTTTTATATGGATTTAATGACACAGGCAAACTTAGTTCTTTATTCATACAGGCCTCATAAATGGTGTATATTAGGCCTAATTATAGCATTTAGTACTGTAGATTGTAATGCAAACCGTTATTTTCTTTATCTAAATGGTAATCTTTTTTATGGTCTCTAAGCAAATGTTGATGTGGTGATCTTGTTCTGTATGAATGTGTTTCTCATGTACAGTAAGCTTAAGTAATTTAAGTAAGCTTAAGTAAGTAATTTTCTCATTTTTGCAGTTTTCTCAAATGATCAAGCTCTACCATACTCTGGGCCCTGAGAAATTCCCTTTGAATGAACAGACGTTTTACCCCAATCACTCACAGATGGTATGTGCCTTTCGTTTTTATGTGCACTGTGCTTCAATACAGAATGTTTTTATTTTGCACACTGGAAGAGAAGTATTTGAAAATATATATATTAGAATATTTACCTTTGCAGGGTTGTGTGAGCCATTTTATGACCTGTCGAAGACAATGGTCTCCAAAAAAGACAATATGTCTAAACTTATACATGTATGTCTACTACAACTCAGCAGTAAGTGATGAAATATCACAGAAACACAGAAAGAACAAACAGTCATTGGCCATTTTTAATTAAATCTTTATTATAAAAATATAAAACACAGAAATTAAAAGTCAAACCTCAGTAAGCCCTACAAGATATCTGTTGCTTTTTCAGGAATTTCAGGGTTTCTCTCACTGCACTGTACAATGCGATCACAGCATGATCACTGTACAACTGTCAAACAGAAACCCCAAAACCATACATATTTACCTCTGCCATTCTGCATTCTTTTGTTAAGCAGTATATTTACACTAAGATGAAATAAAAACAAAGAAACAAACAAAAATAATAAGCAAATGATAAAGAAAACAAAAATGAAACAGACTGAGATCTTCTTGTGAGGTGGTCTCACTTAAGATGGACTTAAGATGGACCCACTACACAGAGCGAGAGGACCAGATGCTAGTGTCTAGACGGGAGCAAAGATGCTTTAATCTACAACCAGATGGCTGATTACAGTGTCCCTGGAACAAAAAAGAAACAGTATCCCAGAGGCTTTGAAAATAGGCCTGGACCAAACATTTGTGTGTGTGTGTGTGATGGCCATCAATCAGCAAGTGTGCACACAGGCACAGTCAAAATTATATTGGAGCGAAGTGTGGAGGCCTTGCTGGAGTGTTTTGTGACTTATCGTTATCACGCTGTGGGAGATGGGGCCATTTGTATCAAAGCCCAGCTGCTGCAGTTGTGGTGGAGGCCGTCTAAACTGCTGCCAGATTTTGAAGAAGCTATCAATGGTTGTCAGCAGGATCTGACGGAGTAGTTAGTTACATACGTCTTCTCAAGGGAGAGGTAAAAACCAAATAGCCTGGCATGTCTTTTAAGACTGAATATTTGTCAACACCCTCAGAGCCTATCAACAGAGCACTGAGGCACAGCACGCAGTGTGATGTGATAAACTGTGATAGAAGTGGATGCAATAAGAAAGAATAAACATCTTTCAGAACTTACACAGCAGCGTAGTCGATGAATGATAATACTGTACTATTGTGATATGTCCGTAAGCAATGACACTTTCTTGTTTCTCAAATATAACTGCCAAATAGGAATGGAGGGGCCGGCATCAGTGCTGTATAAAGCATTCTAGTCATCTCTCGCCCAAGAAGTCTCAGTCTTATGTAGGGAATGGCCTGAAGAAACTGTCAAAAACTTCTCAGTTACGTTCAGTGATTTGTGTTTTTAACATGATTTATCATCCTTTTAAAAATTACTGTTTTGTAGATATTATCAACAGAACTGGAAAAAACACATGGTAGTACCAAAGCAAAGTTTATGAAAGACAGAAGTACCACCACTGAAAGCTAACAGACTACTCATTGATAAATGAAACTTAGGTAACCTCAAAGATTCAGTTGTCGGCATTTGTCTTATTACATAGTCTGTTTATTGCCTCGCAGGGCATGTTTTTCACATAAACATTGACAAGAACTCAACGCCACTTTCCAGAAACCGAATACATAAGTCAACACTGACATCATAACACTTACTTTGTTGGTTATACATCAGTGCATTGCGAATTTAGATTTGGACCGGAGCCATAAATTTGAAGTCAGGCGAATGCTGCTCTAATACCTCCGCTCCATATTGGATTTCACTTTAGTACCACGTCAGGGAACCCTCTGCAGGCATCGGATTCCCCAACTAGATTTTCTGAACGAATCAGCAAACTTTTAAGCAATGTTTCTGATGATGTCAGAGGACAGAGGAGTTTGTAAAAATAATTCTACCTTCTTAAAACTATAATAGGGAGTCAGTGTTTTCGCTTATGTTCGATTTGGGAAATTGATAGGAAAATTTCATTTTTTTTTAGCTTATGTCATAAACAGCAATAAAAGTACATTGAACCAATGTGTTTGTAATTTGAATATATACTTCCCTCTATTTGTGCTATTAAGTTTAATCTGACTCCCAACCAGAGGATTATAAAGTCAATTGAGTATCAGTGATAATGAGTACATATACAATTGTCTGTGGATTTGGTTATGGATACATTTCTGAACTCTACAGCACAACAAAAGGTGGCAGAATGTCGTAAATCATAAATACTTTACATAATACACTGGACAGATGTACACATGTCTATACGCTCATATAAACTTATATCATTCAAAACAATTAAATACCAATACATCTGACTTAATCAAAAATATTTTTTTTGTGATTTGATGAGGCTTGGGTTGTACAGCAATACCTCATCGTTAACACTGTTCTCTCAATAGTGGCGAGGTGTTACCGAGACTCACTAATGAAGATATACATGATGTTGGAAGTCTCTCGTGTCTTTTGTATGCTTTTATGCGACCATGATGGCCTTGAATCTAATATATGGATATTGTACATAATATTACACAAGGATGCAGTTCTTGTGGAACAAGTCCCCCAAACCTCTCCCTCTTTTAAAGAGAAGGAGTGACCAGTGATGTTATCTTCTCAAAACTGTGTGAATGTGTCTGGGAAGGAAGGGTGCAAGATGGGGCTGATGACAGAAGCATGCAGATTGAGGGATTTACTGCAAGTTTGAAATGTACTCTGTGTCGGGTAAAGGGCACAGTCTATATCAAAACTGCTACTACTGGTATCAGGCACTGCTTACTTGGCGTAGTCGGCAGGATCAAGAGCGTAAGGTCCCACATACATCAATCACTCTATTGGTGGAGAAGGTGCTTTGTTTGGAGTTGGGAAAATGAGGGTCAGAGAGTGGAATGGGATGCAGGTGGAGTTGGAAAAGGGGGTGCATTTCGGTGGCATGGGGGGTGTTGGTTACAGGTTTTAAGGGTCGGTGGTGTTGTCACGTGTGGTCATCCCCCGATACCAGCTGCAGTAGCCTTCCTTTTGTTGGATGCAGGAGTAGTGCCTCGACTGGTAGCCGGGGTGGCCGAAGTGGGACAGCATGTCCGTCCACAGGCACTCGTTCTTTGAGGTCACAAAGCATGGCAGGTAGTGACAGGGCTTAATCTACAGAAAGAGAGAGGGAGCGGAATACTATAGATGTAGCCTTAAAGCAAGAACAAATCGCAAGAGACAGCATAGTTGACTCACCATGTTAGCTACTCAATCAGATAATATGGGATAGTATTGGCTATGGTGAATGGACAATTGGAGCAGCTAAGTGATTGTTGGAAAATCTAACGTTGAATTTGGATGATTTTTCATGGTTAGAAGCAACATGGTGAGTCTATGATAAGGTACACATTACCAAAGCAAAGCAGATTTGTATTGTTTTGTGAAGCAATGTTAAGCAATGTTTAACACAGTTTGTTGCACTGAAACTCGTGATCAGAAATGCCTTGGTTAAGAAAAATATTCGACTACAGAAATGATGTGAAAATAACTTCAATGTTATGCATGATGGATTGATTTTACGCCCGGGACCAAAGAGCTGCAACGTCGTCTCTCAATGTACTTTTAATCTCCCAAGAATTGAGCAGAGAGTTAATTTAGCGAGGGGAGGTGGTGCCGGTGGTGGGGTGGGTGGGGATTCTTAGTTCAAAGAAAAATGTTAATTATAGACCCTTTTTTCATGGAGGAGGATAAGAAGCCGTAGAGGTCGTAATGGTAGCTGTTGTCCCAGGGCACAGCCAGGAAATCTGGTGAACTTTCAACAGGATGAACTTGAATGGGGAGAAGTGTAAGTATGAAATTAGCTGCATTTTTTTGTACCCCTTTTCTCAATCCTCTCCAGGTGCTCCATGAATGCTGCAGTATGTTCTGTTAGATAGCAGTGTGTAGCGTAGCGCCTGACAAGCGCACTGAAATGCCTCTCAAAGCTTTTTTGCTCAAGCATACTGTATAATATCGTTGCTTCAAGCTGTCAGACCCCAAAAGAACGAATTCTGAGGCACTTTCGCTGTCAGTCAACTAAGGGAAACATGTGCCTGAAATTTGATTTTGTCAGTATGGTGTATGAATATGTGATGTGATCTAAAATAAAAGCATCTCAGTTGGAGATTCTTTGAGAAAGCAAAAACTTTTAAATCTTATAAAAGTTGGATTTTGATTATTGAATTATTATCTTATCTATACTATAAAAACTTTGGGGGGACGTGATGACTCATCAATTGAACATTACACTGACATCTGGCTAAATCTGAAGCAGGCAAATTTGATTTATTGAGACATCTCTTTTCCACTAAATTGGGAATAATGTTTATGACACAGCAGGAAACTACAGACCACACACACACACACACACACACACACATTCACTCAAATGCACCACTCAAGGACCTCACACATGCATAAACTGGCCCTCTGCCTAATGACCAGATGATCTTTAGCAAGGGTTTCACACTGCATAATGAACTGGCATGACCACCATTCAGACATTTTTGCTCTGAATCTCTCTCTCTCTCTCTCACACACACACACACACACACACACAGGACCACTCATTACTGCTGGTTCAAAAGCACCAGTATGTTGCATTAATGAACGTTATTGACTTTTAGATGGTTTAGTCCAGTACTCAGGCAATAAATTAATTCTTACTATGCCGACTATGCCGCTCACTGTATTATATGATATGATCTCTTTTCAATCTCTACACTAACATACATGCTTCCAGTAGACGGGGTTAAGGGAAAGGGTTTAAGTTCAAGTCTAGCATAGCCCTGTGTTTGCTCTTCCCAAAGCAGATAACATTGGTTGCAAATGACTTGAACAGTAGATGTCAAGTGGTACACACTTCAAGTTAAACTTTTATGTAGACAAAAAAGGAGGACTGTTTAAGGAGGACTGTTTTTCCTCTGCCTTTGAATGATTTTCATGACACCCTCTAATGACAACCCAACCAAAAGCACTAAGTGTATATAGTTAAAACATACGTCATGCTTTTGGTTACTACTAAGGTTATTCAGAACATTGCTACAGTAGCCTGTGTCTGTACAGCACATACAGTGCTGTACGTGAAAGTATTTGTGTCAGATTCCAGCTTAACAACTGTCATCCTTTCGACCGGGCTACTGTAATCTAATTATACTGGAATGTGTTCAGAAGGCACTGAACCGTCCATAAGAATAAAATATCTGACAGCTTGAGATCCTGAACTACCTCTACAAGCTCTCTTGTTTACACCAGTGTATATTCAGACAAATATTGAATGTGAATTTTGTGTCCGATTACATGATTATTTGCAGATACAGTAAACCGATCAGAGATCGCAGATAAAAATGGAAATGTATTCATACAGACTAACATTTACTAACAGACATTTTTCAGACTGAATTGTAAACAGATTTTATCCATCTAACTTTCTTTTCCACTGAAATTCTGAATGGAAACTAGAGTGTTCCTGTGAGCCATATATATTTACAACTCCTACTGCATGTACTGTAGAGGCACTGGCTTGTTTGTCAAGGGGCTGTGTTGGGAGCAGGGGAAGTGGGTACAGGAGGAGGAGGAGGAGGAGGAATTGAGGCGCTTGAATGCTGTGTGCAAGTGAGTGCAGTGTCCATAAGGAGACATGAGGCCGAGTATTCAAATAGTCATCAGGGAGCGTTTACAGAATGACCATATGCTGGGGAAGAAGGTTTGGCCTTCCTCTGCCTCTCCCCCTGCCCCTGCCCCTGCCCCTGCCCGCATGCCTCCTTCTGCCACCCCACGGGCCCTTCTGGCTGTGCTTCCTGGCGCCAGCTTGGTGGTCTCTGTTCTGCGTCTGATCGTCCTGGTCCCAAGCGCCAGGGGGGGGACATTGTCCGCCGCTGCTTCCACTCACCCTGCAGTTGCAGCCCAGCTGATAGCGGTGGTTGATGCCCTTCTTCTGGGCCAGGGAGAGACGCTCCCAACGCTCGTTGAAGTTGCACAGGCCGGTGTAGACCTTGCCGTCAAAGACACGCCCTAGATGAGAGAGAGGCAGAAAGAGAGCGGGGTAGAGAGAGAAAGAGATAGATAGGTAGACAGAGAGAGAGAGACAGAGAGAGAGATAGATAGGAAGTAAAGACAGATGGAGAGAGAAAATACAGCCGTTATAAATACTATACAGTGCATTAACATTTGCTCCTTATTGCTGTGCAGTGCTTGATGTGATTTTTAGTTCATGATATTTCTCTCTGTTCATTTATATGGCAGCTTCTGCTGCGATTTATTGGCTGGTAAAATTTTATCGTCCAGAACGAAGACTCCCTCCAACACTTCTAGAGTCATTTTCTAGCCCCGCAGGGAGATGTGAACTCTTAAAAACGACATTGTGTGACTCTTTGTATGACTTACTGTTAGGCATTAATATGCCATCTATGGTAGGACGGCTGTGAGCTGGTAAAACAATCTCCTACTGTAAGAACCCTATTAAAACCAACTCTCTATTTTTGTATTCCGAAAGGTCTTTTAGCATCTATATTTGGGGCTTAGCTGTTGGCAGCTTACCACCAATGCACAAGACTATAACCTCCGCAACAGGTGCATAGGCTACACCAAGCGAACATCGTGTCTCTCTTCAAAATAAAAAAGCGGGGAAAGAAAAGATGTCACACATTACATCCCAAGCCTTCTACTCATTACATCCCAAGATTATTTTAGTCGCGTTACAAAAAAAGGGATGGGGGGGGGGGGGTGGCAATCATGAAGTCCCTACTGAGTGATTGAATGAATGAGTGAGCGAGTGAGTCAGTGAGTGTCTGAGTGAGTGTGTGAGTGAGTGAGTGCTGTGCGGTGATATGGTGATTGGTGATATCAACATGTGGGCCTGACAGATGAAAAGGAATCCAGTGAGCTGATCTCATGTATTTAAAACAGTGCCGTCCGTGTACAAGGGCACTCATGCCCAGGCGGTGCGGAGCACAGCACTGCCAATAATAGAGGGCCACGAGAGGAGAGGGGAGGGGATGAACTGGGAGGGGAGGGGAGGAGAGGAAAGGGCCAGTCGGAAGCAAAGCGTGATGTGATGCCGGCGGCATGACTAAAGTTCTCTGCAATACAACAAAACCTCTCTTGTGCTGCCTGTTGGGTTGGCAAGACTGTACTGTGTGTGTGTGTGTGTGTGTGTGTGTGTGTGTGTGTGTGTGTGTATGCGCTGTGTGTTTTTCTCAAACTGTGTTTTTTTGGTGTGGTTGTGTGTTTTGAACTACAACCCCTGTGCTGACTGCAGAAATGGCCTTAACAGTGCAAAGGTGAATTAAAGATCTCTTTTCCAAAGTTATATTCAGTCTAAAACGGCAAGCGCATCAGCGTGTTTTGGAAAGTGGGTTACAGTGGTTTTCTTTTGTTTTGTTTTTTTGTTGTTGTTTTTATTTTCTTTTTTTGCCAGAGGATCGAGGACAGGCTAAGGAAAGCAGAAGAGAAGAAAAAAAAAGAAAAAGAAAAAAGAGTGCATATGCTTTTCCCAGTAGCAAGCAAAAGGTTATAAACAGAAGGAAAGTTTGTGTCACAGGGAGTGGTTAAAGCAGTTCCCCAGGGGTCTCAGATTTAAACCAAACAAACTCTCGCTGCCGTTGGCAACTGGGCCTTTGTGGTCTGAGACACACTGCCGAGAGAGAGAGAAAGAGAGAGAGAGAAAAAGAGAAAAAGAAAGCGGGAGCAAAAGAAAAAGAAAGGCTAAGGGAATGAGGGCAAAGAGAGAGAGAGAGAGAGAGCGAGAGAGACTAAAGTGAGAAGAGGAAAAGAGATGAGGAAATCCCTGAGGCATCCATTTCCCATGGGGCCAATGGGCACTGTCATTCAAGTAATGAACTTCACAGCCAGCCATCTTTGTGCCCAAAGTATGCATAACAACTTCGGCTTCCCCTGGGACACTGAATTTGTTATTTTGGTCCCAGTCCTGTCGTTATCTCAGTCAATGTTGCCTCCCTGAGGGTGCAAAGCCTTGAGAGAGGTTTGATGATTGGTCGATGTCTTTGGTGTCAATCTTGCACCCCCCTGGCCCTTGCGCCCCCCAGTCTATCCCTGTTCTGTGTTCGCCTCATTGACGTCAATGCAATTATAATTTCTGATTGATGACGGTAGGTTCAAGAGTCAAGAGTCTGGTATGCTACCCAGATGGAGAACTTGGAGAGCAGGAATAAGGAGAAAGCAGGAGAATGAGGCTCTCAAACACCTAAAGCATCTATTTAAAGTCTGTGAGTTTCGTCAGAATACTTTTGCTTAGAGATACAGTACTGTATAATTTAGATTTAAGAGATCCTATTAATTTTACTTGCATGGAGAGATAGTCTGAATCCTCAATGCTCCCCTATGCCCAACAACTTTGACTATAAATTGAGAGCCCTTAATTCTGCTGCCTCTATGTGGTTTGGGGTAAATTCAGCTAGTTACTAGTAAACTAATTAGTAGTAAATTCACCTAGCAACTTACCTGTGATCAGATATTGGTATTTGTTGATGTCGAACTTCACGCCACAGAGGCTCTCTGAAGCATCAGTATAGATATGCTGGACATGCTGGATTTTATCAAAGCCTTTATACATCTGTCACAGAAAAAAAACAAAACACAAAGTATGATATTTTGGTTTAGAGTTGATTCCAGTCTTGATTCCAGTTTCAAAGTTAAAAAAAAAAAAAAAACATCTGAGAGAACAACAAGGAAAATATTGTCCTTTATAATCCACAAAAAATCTCCAGTGTAGCATTAGAATTTTTCAACCCTCATTACCAAAAACAAACAAACATATTTGCACTGTATAAAGTGCCAAAGCATTCCGTTCCAAGGCCTGTTTGTTTTTCTCCTCAACATATTTTCCTATTGTTGTCAGGCCGGACAAACACACATCTCTGTTGGACCAAATACGTGTTTTGTCCAGGGACTCATAGAGTCTTTTCTGTCTCTCTCTGTCCCTCTGATTTGATTTACTTGTCCTGTGACAACAGGAAATCCCTGTTTAGACGTGACATTCCCAGAAAATGGGGACTGACTGCAGTACTTATCCACTTGGAACAAAGAAATAGAAAGATTTATGGGAAGAAGGGGAAAAAGTGGAGAGTCTTTTACATAACCAGCCTTCAGACACTTTGCCTCCTTCTTTTGTCCAGTTCTTCTGGCCGTGACACTCAACTCTGGGTGTCTGGAATGGAGCTAAGACTATCTGACGACCATTGCTAATATGCCAGATCCGTAGCACCTCAATAGCTTAGCATTGCAGTAAGTATATAACTGGAGGACAAATAGCTGAGGCATTAATGCTAAGACAGTTTCCCATAAAAGACCTAATCCTCCACAATGCACCACAACAAACACTTATATACTGTAGGTCTGCATTGGGCTGTGAAGCAATCAGATGTAAACTCCATAAAAGTCAAGGTCTAGTCATTTGGACTATTGGAGTTTGCGCATTAAAATTCAAGTTTCAACACAGACAGAAAGAGAAAATGAAACCTGAAGGCCGCTAAACTACTTCCAACTTCCCAGGTGTGAATATAAAACTAAAGTCAAATAAACTGGGCTACCTCACATGATCCATGGTTTGTGTACAGGTCTGTGGTTTGGCTTGTGGAGGGTGTGTGTGAGTGAGTGTGTGTGTGTGTGTGTGTGTGCCTGCGCACGTGTACAGTATGTGTGTGTGTGTGTGTGTGTGTGTGTGTGTGTGCGCACGTACAGTATGTGTGTGTGTGTGTACATGTGTCACTGTTAAAGCCTGTGCTTGAATCTCTTGCACTGTGCAGCTGTCTTGGCTACGTTTGTGTATATTCTCCGGACCAGTCATGTACTTATGAGAAAGATTACATAAGGCAGAGGGGAGAAAGGAGGGACCCTCTATTCACCTCACTGCTATGATTCAACAGCCCTCAGGCTAGATCAGTAACACACTCAGACTACTCTATGCACTGTACCATTGCATGCACCAACATATCAAGCACTGTCACAAGAAAACAACACAACCATTTATTGATTGATACCTAAGCACTATTAAATGTATTTGTGCATGCTGAAAGTAGGCTTGCATGATAGTGGTGTCAGAGTTGTGACATTGCTACTAAGAGGAAGCTATGTGTGTGTGTGTGAGTCCCTGCATTTGTGTTTTGCGTTGTCACTATAGCTAGCTGACATACTAAACCATACTGTATGGTCAGACTGAGTGTTTGCTACCAAAGGTTTGTACTTGACCTTGTAGTTGTGATTGTCCTCCTAACGTTTAGCATTATGTGGAACTATGCAGTGTACCATCTGTGCTTTTATCGCCAACGATTTTGGCCTCTTGTGGTTATTGTGTGAGAGGACGTGTTGTGTGTGATGTTATGTGATGGTGTTTTGGCTAGCCTCTCCTCACCTTGGTTTGCTTGATGGTGTATCGCATTGTACCGAAAGGACCATCCTTCAACAGCTTTTTGCCCACAACCTTGGCACGGATCACTGTGAAACGCACACACACACACACACACACACGCACACACACACACGTATGCACACACACACATAGAAAAAGAGAGAGGAGAGAGAAAGAGAGCAACGTGAGTTTTTGATGCTGCCAAAAATATAAACTCAAAGTCAAAATTGTCATTAAAAGATCGCCATCACCGCATGCCTCATTACTTGTGGGGAGGGCGGCTACTGCTGTCATTAGGTCCTAGCGAGCTAATTAACAGCTCACAGTTCATGACTTCATAGGGCACATTGAGAGGCTCTGGTCGGAACAGTGTATTCTAGCTCTACTTAATCGCCCTTACGTTAACCTATAAGATCAAGGAAATTGTAATCATCTTTGCAAGTAATATGCATTTACTTCATTATGAACAATATGGCACCCATTCAGCTAATAGCATTTTGAATCCGTTTAGAATCAGGATCAAGTACACTCCAATGCTCAGTGTAATGAGGTACTGTATATAGCAATGTATCTTTAATCAATTGTAAGAGGATTGCAGTAGTCCATTATCCAGTCCATAGAGCTATAGTCATTCAGGCCTATGGGATACAGGGGGTATGAGAGGGTGAGGAGGGGTGGGGGGGGGGGGACTGGGGCTGGCATGCAATTGACATCCCCTCTCTAAAGCACTTATGTAATCAAAGGAGCAGTCCAACCAAGAAGAGGTGAGCCAAGAACATGCTGGGCGAGCTGAGGGGACTTCATGGAGCCTCTCTTTGAGAATGTTTATTACTGAGGCCCTCCAGCCAGCGTGAGACTTGAATGGGTTGATTTCGTTTATTTAAAAAAAAAAAAAACGAAACAAAAAAAAAATGCATTTTGCACTTGATGAAGGCAAATGAATGAGCCTCCAGTGATTATATTTCTCAGTTGTCCAATGTCCGCCACATTCTTATTTTAGACACCGACAGCCACAGGTGTTTCCTTTCCAACACAAAGTCGGACGGGGAAACTCAGTCGAGTCCCATCACATCACATCTGGGTTCCTTCCGCTTGGGACGGGATGGGACAAGACTAGACGAGACGAGACGTTCAGGTTCAAGTTTAGGTTCAAGAGACTTCACTGCCACTTGCCCAAGTAACAATCGCAAGCACATTGGAATTCTTGTGCGCAATTCTTGTCTGCAAAGTCTCTCCCAGAGGAAGGAGAAAAGAGCTTTGGGGATGTTTGACACCAAGCTTTTCATTCTCACTTCGCAGCCCAGCCAGTGGAGTTGGCACTTGGGTGGGTGGGGGGGGGGGGGTGGTGTTAGGGTTCATTTGCGCCACTGAATAGCTTTTATGTTGTCTCCGTACACCTGCATCTTTCCTCGGCATAACATGTCGTATCACGCTATAGATCTTCCGACTTGGTGTGAAATTCACCTGCTCCCTCTCGGATCTACTGAGAAGAACGTGTGTGTGACAGACATAACTACGGTCTGGGGTGTTTGTTATCTTTTCCATCGGAATTTCCTTCCCCTCATCTCTACTTGAGGCCTGCATTCCCTAACCCTAGCAAAAAAAAAAAAAAAAAAACTACGAGTGGAAAAAAAATGTTTAAAAAAGTATAGCATTCCTTTCTACCACATGGAACAGAAGGTTCTAGCATCTTCTTCACCGTCTCTGTCAGTTCTATTTTGAGGCGCCAAACACACAGGCATTTAGAGAGGAAAGAAGGCGATCATAACTCAGAAGAGAAAGACACCATAGCTAAGAGTGTTTCGAAACCAACTAAAAAAAAAAAAACTCTGAAAACTTAAATGGAAATCCCCAAGGATGGAGCTTTTAAACTAGCAGACTTAATCCATGCCAGTTTATGTCCAGTAGAATAGATAGAAATGTTGATCTGTTGATCGCTTTCCTGGCATGTATTCCTAATACCCTGTAGCCTATACAGTGCCCTCCATAATTATTGGCACCCCTGGTTGAGATGTGTTTTTTTGCTTCTAATAATTTTATTTTTTTTCTAAATAATATGGGACCTTAATGGAAAAAAAGAGAAAAATCCAACCTTCAATA
>JASCQY010000053.1:4119571-4130494 GCA_030264315.1 Sardinella tawilis | reverse complement strand
AATAAACACTGAATTTATTTTAAGGCTTTTAACACATCTCAACCAGGGGTGCCAATAATTATGGAGGGCACTGTATAGTTGCACTGACAAACTTTTCAAACTTTATTAAATATTGTACACATATATATGGATTAATCTTAGTAGCCTACCAAATTAAAAGAGAACATCAATGAACGTTTGACTGAATAAAGTCTTAGTTTATGGTTTTAATCCAGTCCAGAGTTCAGCCAAATAGCAATCTCCCAGTTTCTGCGTCATCTCCATCTAAGGGTTTTCCCGAAAGGAGCCACAAAGTTTGTCCCTACACCAGAGGTCAGATGTTGAGAAAGTGTGACATCTGTCACAGGGGCCACCCTGTAACATGCAGTGGGGTGAAAGGTCACAGCGTTAGCTGTGAGCACAAGACCGGCACATTGGTGCCCCACTTAAAGTCATGGGGCTCGCTGGCGAGACTGCTGCCTCGCTCTCTAATTGGGAGGTGCCGCTGTCATCGGTCCATGGGAATGTGCTGCGAGACGCAGCTGCTTGCAGCCCTGCGGATTTGTGTGAGTCCCACCCGTGACCTCTTCGAACCTCTTCCAGGGTCGGGTCGGGGGAAATCTCTCCACTTCTCTCCCGTCCTCAAAGACCCTCCATAACGTTTACTTGTGCCCGCAAGAGTTACCTTACAAACCGTCTTCCCGAAGGCACACTCTCTTCCCCCTTCCCTCTTCTCCCCCCTTTCTCTGGTACTACAGTTTACCCTGATTCCCCCAACCCCTTTTTTTTCTTCTTCTGAAGCCTTCAATGTTTATGTAACCTCATTCCTAAGAGCCTCTACTGTACGTGCAGAACATGCGATCCAGCACCTGACCTGCTGGGGATTCTTCAAACCGCTAACGAGCACGCCAGCGCTCGCATCGCTTACACAAATCGCTAAATATAAGCACTTTTTTTCCTGCCCTTCCACTCTCTCACCAGCACCACCAGCACCACCACCCGAAAGCACCATGAGAACACGTCCATGAACACGAAGTGCAGCACCGGCATTGGCAGAGCATGCATATTCATGGGTTGCCTTGCCGCAGAATACTGTAATGTGAATGGTATTCAGGCACCGTGGGTGCATTAACACCGTGTGAGAATGGAGAGAGTCTTAAGACACAAGAAAGGATCAATTGAAGAAAAATACATAATCCCTCCCTTTGATGAGAGAGAGAGCTCTTTCTTAGCTCTTTCTGAATTGTGAAGAGAGGAGAGAAACATTCAATTGCAAATGCCTGCCCAGGTGGAGGTGTACTGTAATTTAAAACACATTGAGAGTTTTCCGCTCTGCTTTGGGTGTCTGTTGTGTAATAAGGTTGAATGGGAATGTGGGGAAAAATAGTCATTGTCTGTTTTTTTCCCCCCAACAAAAACAACCAATTTGAAGAGGGTGAGAAAAAGGGAAGTGACATATGCAAACTATAGGCCTTCATGCACAGGTTTAAAAGCAGAGAGATTCTTTCCTTTAAATAGATGCTGCCAAAGAATGTATTTATGTGGAGTTTAATATGGCCCTCCTACTCTCTCTCTCTCTCTCTCTCTCTCTCTCTCTTCTTCATCTTGGTGGGTGAGTGAGTGAGTGTGTGTTTTTGGATTTGTGTGTGTTTGTGTTAACACACAAGAAAACAAAATGGGGGGGGGGGGGGGGTTGCGCTATATGTACTACACCAGCAGGGAGGGAGGGAGGGAGAGGGGCTGCCATTTCCAATGGGGTGGGCGCTTGTTGGAAGAACTGCCCTAAACCATTCTCTGAAATGCAATTCACCCATCTTGAAAAAGACAGCACTGTGTGCTTACACTCGAGCTGAGACTCCCTGTGTGCACGCCGCCAAAGATAAAAGACTCCAGTGTCCGTTGCGCTAAGCCCAGACTGAACAGACGCGAGCATTAGCATGATCAAAGCCAAGGCCATGCGGTCGCGAGCACGCCATGAGAGCCGACACTCGATACGCCCCTTGCTCACAGCGAATAGATGTCAAACTTGCGGGGAATCTCGCGCCTTTTGACCTGTTGACCTATTTTAAGACCAAGCCACACATAATGAAGCTGGTTTTGGCAGGGCCCTACCGTGGGGGGGGTAAACGGTCGCAGAATCACTAAAAAACACCAGCCACACCATTGGTGGTCGGGACGAGGAAACCTGAGTTATGGAAATGGCCCCACAATTGACCTCTGACCTTGATCACTGCCGTGCCGTGCGAAACAAACCTGTTTACATATTAAAATATCCTGCGCCCTCTCGACACAAGTAAACACATCGCAAACAGCCCTAATCCCCTCACCCCTTGGTCCCAGACTGAGACAGTTCCTCCTGGTACAGCACAAGGAATGGGCTGCTTACTGAACTCAAAGCCTCTCTCTCTTTCTTTCTCTTTCCTTCTCTCGCGCACGCTCCCTCCGTCACTTCGTCCAGAATCAGGGGTGGGTTTTTTCTCTGTGGTGGTGGTGTGTGTGTGTGTGTGTGTGTGTGTGTGTGTGTGTGTGTGTTTGTGTATGCCGGGGTAGAATTTAGGGTGCAGCGCTAATCTGTTGCATGAAAGCCCTTTAGTAAAGTGAGCCCTGCCTTGCTCCTTGCTTGGAGTGAATAGGCTGTTTTGAGTCGCAGAGTAAATTGCAGCCAAGTAGGCCTATGCACCACAGAATCAGCACTTTAATTCGTGCCCGGGACAGAGGCATGCAGCAGGAATATTGGCAGGAAGCAGTTCTCCGTCATCTGGAAATGTGATGAGAGGGATTACTTGAGGAAAGCACATATCTAGGTAGACTTAAACCCACGGAAAAAAGTGCCCTTGTATTTTTACCTCTACAGTGCTAACCCAGTAATGGTGAAACCAGTGAGAGAGAAAGCCAGACAAATGGACGGCTTGACATTTTTTCTCTTGCAGTTAAGTACTGTGGCCCACCGAGAGCAACATGTGGGAAACACATCCATAATTTACCATCCTCGCTTCAATGGAGGCAATAACAGACCAGTGATGTTAATGGTTGAAAGGTTACACGCGGCTGTTGCACATGAGAAGTGCAAACACCTAAATCTCTCAACAAGTGTGCCAGGTAGACAACAGACAAATGTTCAAAACATTCTGAAGCAGAATGCTGACAGCATGAATGTTCTAGTGTCAAGCTAAACAGTTCCACGTATCAATAACTCTGTCACATAAATCACTTGAATGAGGAGTTTACCTCAACATGCATTCCTCAGCAAGAATTCCTGTGCACCAGAAACTGCCTCGCTGATGTTATGATACATTTGAAAGTTTGTCACCATGCACATTATAGCTGTAATCAAAGATAACAAACAGTCATGGTGACCAAAAATGGTGCAGTCTATTCACGGTCTGTTTTTAGTTACCATTTATCAGGCTAAAGTGTATATTGTACGTGGGCCACAAATTAAGTACACAAGTTCTTTAAACAAGTTCATAAAAGGAAAGTAGCGATGCCTTATTTTTACCCAGATATTTTGGATCTGTCTCTATTCCAAATTTCAGGCTGAAATTGTTTTGGCAAGTTCGCAGCTATGCACTCCATGTTTGCGTACGTGAGGATACAAATCAGAAAGCTGATTTTCACATCAGCTCTTTCCAAGGGAGAAATAGAGAGAGAGAGAAAAAAACATTGTTCTGCAGTGAACTAGGAAACAATACCCACTTCAGTACAGCCCTGAAAAAAACCTGGAGCATGCATGACCTACAGTATAAACTCAGATTCCTTCTTTCACACACAGGTGGCGACAAAGTGATTTAGGCCTAGCACTTGGCATGAGTTGAATATCATTCCTCCTGCAATTCACTCTAACCAGCCTCGCTATATGACAGTGAAACTAAACAACATTCAAATATCTTATAGTTTCTCAAACAATCTTCAAATCATCTTTGATCTTGTGATCACCTGATGATGTGGCTCTACACTCATGCAATATGCCACACCATATGTCCCAATCAACAGTCAGCATCCAGCAAACAGAGAGAGAGAGAGAGAGAGGGAGAGAGAGAAAACCCAGAGATCCCTTGGCAGCGGTTCTCACACGGTTCACTGGCCAGAGCAAAGGCTCACTTGCTGAGAGGGAGCAAAGAAAACACACCAGTGACATCATCCCCCCCACAGCTCCCTCTCAGTGGGCCTGTGCCTTGAGGGGTGACGGACCTGGACTCCCAGTTGTTGCGTTTTGAAATTTTATTCTAGTAACCAATCACTATACACACGAGACAAAGCTAATGATTGAGAGCACATCGAACGGTTGAAAGATCTCGGCCACTCCTATCCCTCTCAGCCAATGGTGACAACTGCCAGATGCTGCATTTGGTAGTATAAACCAACACACTCAGGCACAATCGAACTGGTGAAGATATGTCACTTGCCTCCACCAGTGGCAGGCACACAGGCAGGCAGGCAGCGGTGATGTGGTGAAAGCGCACCGGAGATCACCGGGGACGGATGAGTGGACGCGTTGCTGCCCAAAGCGACAGCGTGACTTTCTCTGTACAATGCCAGCTTCCTTCTTTTTTTCTCCCTCCTTCTTTTCCTCTGCTTTCTTCTGGTGGCAAGCCGTGCTTTCACCCCAGTGCATTGCCACTGACCTCCTTTCATGACTGCTGACTTATTTCCCCCCCAGCACTTATGGCTCTTTAGCCACCAAAAAAAGGATCCTGTATCCCCTGCAAACATTTTTTTTTTCTGTGGTGTTTAGGGTTGCAAGTGGAAACCTTATAGTCATGCCTTTCACAAATAGCAGGCATGGCTGAGATCTATATTAGTAGGCCCTCTGTTGGCCCTCAGCAAATTAAATTTTCTTAAAAGACTTTATTATAAGGAGGTGCCCCACATCACCGCACAGGCATAGCCTGTCATTCGGAGGTGCAATGAAGGCAGCGATAATTAGAGAGAGAGAGAGGGGACTTGAGGAGTTGTGGGGTCCTCCTCACAAAGCTACCCTTCTCCATTGCCCGGGCAGAGCGGTGCTGTGTGAAGCAAGGAGTGAAATATGCCTGGAATCACGCTGTAGAATACCAAAGCACTTACATAAATAAGCAGGCCTTAGCGTGTCCACACATTTCCCACTTGTCCTTATCAAACGCTTATGTGCAGTGAATGGGCCACCAGAGCAAAGCAAACACACGGGCTACTCTATCACACAGACAAGCTTTGTAGTAGATAGAGAGAGATGTAGAGAGATCATTTGACACTACGTGTGGGGACGAATCTAAATGCGAATTGCCATTTTAAACATGGTCTAATTATAAAAATAACACTAACAAAAATATCCACGTTTGATGATTGGTCGGGATGTTTTCTTTTTTTTATCAGGCTATGTGAGGAGGCGGTAAACCGGAGTGCTGCAGAGAGGATTGCTCAAAGTCAGCTAAACTGTTTTAAAAGCAGCGCTCTAGGTTCAATTCTGACCTATATACCCAGCCCTGAACGTTTGCGTTGGAGCAGCGCTCGGAGCCAGAAGTAGGCGATGGGAGTTGGGCTTCCACACCAGAATTTTCGCTTCCACACATGGGTGCAATATTCGAGAGCCAGTAAAATACTTGGCCGGCTACCGTTCGCCTGTCTCTGTTTTACTGCTCAGCAAGTGGTCATTTGCCCTAAAAAACATTATGCTCGCTGGGACCTGTTACCATGGCTACTGCTTAACCCCTTCTTCCCTCTTGAGAGAGAGAGATGGGGGGGCAGAAGTTGTCGGGACGAAGACTGCAGTGACGCACTTATTTAGAACCCCTTCATAACACAAACTTGCGTTTTCCTCACATGCGTGCAGAATTGAGAAAGCATGAGAATATGCATTCTATCTGGACAGCATCAACTCGATCCAAACTTAAACAAGGGACCGTAGAAACTAAAGTAGAGTTATAGTCTGATCATCATCGTTATCTTAATTGCAAGTTAAAAGGCAAGATAAGCATATTATTTATTGACATTACCGATATGCCATGTGTCATTAGTGTTTAGCCTATGCTGATAATGAAAGAGGCTAAAATCTCCAGGCATGGGAACACAGGTGAAAAGACAACTTGTAGACCTGAAGGAAAAAGTGAGCGTCTTACCTATATCAGAGTTGCAGTACGCCTCTTGCGGGTGCGACAGTGCGCACGAGCATGCCTCTGTCAACTGGTTGATCTGTAGGCTGCCGAGGACGAGGAGAAGATTTAACAGCTGGTGGTAGATGGACTTCATGATTGCGCTTCTTCAAGACGTGGCAAAACCTCCTCATACAATGGACAAAGTTTCTCGTCGGCGTCGGATCCTTTGCGTACTCGCTTTAGGTCCTTCTCAGGCGGGTTCTCTATTCAAGCTTGGGCTGTCACTGACTGACTGTGCTCTGGTGCGCGAGTCACAAATTACATATAGTGCGCGGGAGCGAACGCCACCCACAATCTCTCGAGATTAGACGCGCGCCGGCCAATCACGGCGCGATGATGCCATTTAAAATAACAGAGCTATGACATAGTGGAATTTGACCTCACAGTCTCGGACTTTTTTTGTAAAACCGATTTTTTTTCTAAGTTTAGTTTTATCAGTGCTGTTCTACTCGGTGAGACTAAACTGATGGAAATTGCTGGCTGAACGGAAAGCTACATGATGGCGATGCCGGCTGTGCGTAATTTTAGCCATGACTGGAGGATTCTCTGCTGTAGGCTACTGCAATGCATTCATACATTTCTGTCAATCAACTGGATAATGCATTTCTAGTCTGACACTGTCCTTAAGCTACACAAATAAAGAAATAATAAAGAATATTATTTTTGTTTTTAACAATTTGCTGGAGAGTTGGTGCACCCATTGTAACCGGCAGGTGTCGAAAATTAAGACTCTTATAAATTGTTAACAGAGAATAAGAGAAATACGCCACTGATAACCAGAATATATTTTATTGTGTGGCATAACCCATTTTTTATGTCTTGAATGCATTCCACCAGCAGCTAGGTCCAATACAGAAGCCACTACTGTGAGCCTTTCTATGGTGATATCATATGAATAATCACTTCTTCCATTCAACAATAGTTTCCATTAATTCTCTGTGCTCGTCTATGTAAGAGTTGTGTGTTGCTAGTACACATAAGTCATGTCCTTTGATCAGCAGACTCATTGTTTCAAACATTCTTTAGATCAGAGTAACAGTACTTCATGCTATTCTCTCCCTTTGTCTGAATTCATGAATTGGGTGTGTCGTTGGTAATTACTCTGTGATTAAGGCTTGTTATATCCAACAACTTTTCCTGTTGTTTTTCACATTATCATGCAGAACCTGATGGCATTTAGTGAAAACTGGATCCCCATGTGATTACAATAGGCAAGTTCTTTCCTTAGAGAATTTCAGCACCAGCAAGCTGTAGTCTCCTGGGAATGACCCAGTGTGATCAATGCCATTAGACTCCAAAGTGTTGAATTAGTCAAATGAATTTTAATCTGCATTTCACTAACTTAGCTTTTTATTTCACTCCCTCTTTTCTCTCACTCTCTCTTATGTAAGCTTTTAAGTACTTCTGAAACGATATTTCAGGGGCTATGATCTTTGTATGTTCAGGAACACTCTGAGACTGTTAAGGATTGTGTAATAAAGCTGAAATAATCTACCGCTGCTGAAGTGTGACCCCTCCTGCTAGTTAATTAACAGAGTGCTTTGCTCAGAAATGTCTCAGGCTTGGCTAATGCATTACGTATTCAGTAATGTGGGTTAGGCCTACCATTAATGGCACTCTCCTGTGTGCAGAGGATTTTCATTCGCAGGTCTTGCTTCAGTGTCTGTCGACTCATTCGATGTTGGCTCACTGTCATTTAGGATGACCTCCTCAACTTTCGTACCAGTATGATGCATTCGCCAGACAACTGGCTCTTATCAATAAGCTTCCATCTTATTTCATCTGTTTCAAACAATGGTTCTTTCCCAACACTTACTGCCATACTACATAAGCATTAAAACATGAGTTAGCCTATGAGTTACAGTTTTAGGCTAAAATATCCCAAAACTACTTTTAAACATCAAAGGATGTGAAAAGAATGTGCAGAGTAGCATGTAAGCCAGTATCTCCGATCTGTTTTTTCTTAAATATAATGCAAATGAATGTGAATGTAGTTTAAGATTAATCAGAGCCCAGAGTATCTCACAAAACTTTTAAATGTCTTAATTTCTGAAGATTTACAGAAGGTGTGGTAACACTTTACAATAAGGGTACATGAATTCATGATTCATGCATTAATTAATCTCTGAATATCTCATGAACACTCAGGAATTAGCATGAATTCATTGTTTGTCATTAATGACCTCATGCATGAATAACACATCATCTTAAGCATTAAGTACTGTGGCCACATCATTATGAATCATGATTAATTACTGTACACATGATCATGATGATCAGGTGACTACATGAATTATCATGAATTCATGTTTACTAAATGTTGCGATGTTCCTAACTTTTTGCCATTACTCTACTCATCAGTGTTCAAAGTCTTGTTTACTACTTTAGCTGAGGCGCCACAAATATCATGAACTCATAAGAAAATAATGCTTAATTGATGTGCACGCATGAAATAGGATAGGAGAAAACAGAAAACGACATCATGATCATGTGTAATTAATCATGATTCATAATGATGTTGCCACAGTACTTAATGCTTAAGATGATGTGTTATTTATGCATGAGGTCATTAATGACAAACAGTGAACACATGTTAATTACTGATTGTTCATGAGATATTCAGAGATTAATTCATGCATGAATTCATGATAATTCATGTACACTTACCATAAAGTGTTACGAAATGTTATAATTCCATCTGCAGCATCGCTGAATTTAAAAATGTAAAGTGGTGATAATGCAATACACAGACCCAAGTTAATGGAAAACTATAAAGTAAAAAAAAAATGTGATTAAAGGAAATGTCATCCATTATTATTCTTGTTGAATAATTGAATAATGAGTATCTCCCAGCAAACATGGATGGAGACCAAGCGTATGAAGGGCATGCTGTGCCATGTCTGGGAATCGTGGTGTTCCAAGCAGAAGTCAAGCTTGTGCTCACATGTTTGTCTGTGACCTCTCCAAGTCAGTCTGGTTCTGCTTACATGCTACATCACAATGATACAGTACGCAGCATTAATTCATTTGTATTAATTATAGCGCTGTTTCTACAAAGCCCCTCATACTCACCCATTCACACACCATTGGCAGGTGCAAGGCTCCAGCTTTCAGATCAGGAGCAATATAGGGTCTACAGTGCCCTGTTTTGACACTTTGACTGCTCCAATCTCATGATAACCCTAAGATCTGACATCTCAAAGATGCCATGAATTAGCCACTCACACTAGATAAAGGTCAGTGCACGCAAAGTGGGGATATTTGTGCAAAATATTCACACAAAATAGCACACATCGTTGTTTAATGTGTGTTCATAACATACATAAGATTGGACCAACCTGCCAATTGGAGGTTAAAGGTCTTATTGTGTTGCTAGATTACAGCTGCAAGTGTTCCGGACCGGAATCATTGACTACGAATACCAGTGTTGTTCTTCAAGGAATAGCAGGACACACCTTTTCCGCATGGAATTCAGAAAAACAGGATGTTGATGCCCAAAACTGGAATTTCTTTTGTGTGTATGTGTGTTGAAGGTTTTGACGTTGTATATTGACGTCAGCTTGATCTGACTGAAAAAGAGAATGTGAATAGAAAAGTGAAAAGGAAATAAAAAAGCAGTGTTGCACGCATACACATGCACACACACACACACACACACATTTATGCACGGACATGGTCCCACACACAAAACCCCAGGCCCTCTCTGAAAATTACATCTGCAAAGTAGGCCATCCAGTAGAAAAATCAGAGCAGTAATGCGTTGCGTATCATTTTAGCCCTCTCTAAGTCGAGCAGAGAAAAATGCTGCCTGTTATTTTACGGCTAGCAGAGCAGGCCCGCTGTTGCCCATTCCCTGGGGATGGTGAGCCGGCATTGTGTTCTGGAGGTGTTTTAAGCGTGCGTGGTTCTGTAATGACAAAAGGGAGTCGGGTGGAGTGATTCAGAGGAAATGCTTCCCGTCTGCCTCACAACCTGTCAAATGGAAAGTGGGCAAGGGGGTCTGCGGACTGGTGGATCCACCGGCGGAGAGTGAGGAGGAGGCTACTTACAGTCGCTAAAAAAAATGTTTGTAATTTCAAGGGGGAAGGAAGGTGCTTGGGTTCGCTTCTCATGGAATCAGAATGAAATCCTCCTTTCCCATGCAAACGCACGCACGGACGCGCACACACACAAGACCAAAACAAAAACAGGAAGGTGAACTCAACCCAAAATAGGAATTTTAAGAAGGCAAAGATACTGAAGATGGCTCAGATCCAAATACAATAGCGAATGGTGCAAAATGCAATTAAATAATTAAATGGCAAATAAAATAATTTAGTTAGAGTGGTCAAAGCTTAAAGCTTTTTTTGGGTGGTGGGGTGGGGGGGGAGGTCAGAGGTGCAGACATGTGTTCCAGATAATTTCACTACAGCTGTGAGAGAAGGATATTCTGAAGATGGCCTGGTGCCGAAACGCATTTGTTTGTGCACATGGTCCAATAAACTGAACATTTTTTGGAGTTCAATAAGTGATTTTGACACGACGAGAGAAAGGGAGGAGACATGGCTCATACATACATTTACGAGGAGATCATGGGGGAGGGGGGGGTGAGTAATTTAACCGTACAAGTATGTATTTATGTATATCTATCTATATCTACAGTATATGTGTGGCAGCAAAATGTGCCCCAGTCCGGTTCTAGCATAGCCTGGCTAACGCCATCCTATGTTCTCCACCAAAGCTTTTGGCTCCGTACGTAGTCTGGCCAAGCATAATACAAAACCTGGTTCTCAAATATAAAAAAGTGCGTGGTTCAAATTTGAAGCACCCGCCC
>JASCQY010000053.1:4052232-4065373 GCA_030264315.1 Sardinella tawilis | reverse complement strand
AGCCTAGCCTCCTCCATCTCCACACACACATACAGTATACTTTATATAGCCACCCAGCCTAGCCTAGCCTAGCCTCCTCCATTTCCACACACCCATGCAGTATACTTTATATAGCCACCCAGCCTAGCCTAGCCTAGCCCCCTCCATCTCCACACACACATACAGTATACTTTGCCACCCAGCCTAGCCTAGCCTAGCCTCCTCCATTTCCACACACACATACAGTATACTTTGCCACCCAGCCTACCTCCTCCATCTCCACACACATACAGTATATATAGCCTAGCCTAGCCTGCTGAGCCTGTCTGCGTGTGATAATTACCCTGCCTGCAGGAACAATGAATATGTTGCCTTGTTCAAGGCCCTGCAAGGCGTTTGGTTATTTTTACCCTCGGTGTGCTGGAAGAGTGACAACCGTCCTCCTCCTCCTCCTCCTCCTCTTCCTCTTCCTAAGATGGGTGTGGGGGGTTGGATTATGTCTACGCAGGGCTGCCTGGGGGGCTGGCAGTGATGATGGGCCCAGGTGTGGACAGGTGTGGCCACTGGCGCTGGTGCCACTCCAGGCCTCGGACGCCTGGGAGTCGGATGGGGAATGTGTGCGTGTGTGTGTGTGTGTGTGTGAGCTCCCCCTCGTGCCTGCCAAGCCGTGTTGCGCTCTTCAGTGTGTGTGTGAGAATGAGTGTGTGAGTGTGATTGTGCTGGAGGGGAAGCAGAGGCCTGGTGGCCCTGGCGTGGCTCTGGATGTTTATGCTTGTGCCTATGCTGCCCCCTGGTGAAGCGATGGAGAACTGCAGGCGTGGGGGGCGTAGGGCCTGAGGGAGCCTGATGGAGTTCCTCTGTCTCAGTCGCAGTGCTTCTGATGGCCACCTGGGGGCTCCACTGGGCAGAGGCGTCAGTTAGGGTGGGGTGCCGGACGGGGGTCGTCTGAGTGCCGACCTCTCTGGTCTGGGGTACCGGTGCAGGTAAGGCCAGAGGCACAGGTGGGGGTTCCACCCTCCTGCTCTCACCTGGTGGAGCTCGAGCTGGAACATACTGGTCCTCTCCGCACCAACAGCTCCCATGATCCTTTGCAGCATCAGCACCAGGAACTGGGCGACCAGACTTACAGTGCACCATTCTGCCCTTGTCTGCACTGTGAAAAGTTTGAATAAAATGATACATTTTCAATTGATCAATTCCTTTATTCCTATATTTCCTAAATTCAGTTGATCAATTTATCTATCTACCTACCTATCTATCTATCTATCTATCTATCTATCTATCTATCTATCTATCTATATTTTCTGCTATCATATCAACATTTGAGTACATACAACATGTACTTGTTGGAATATGTATAAATTCTTAGTCTAACATGATGCAGATTTTTAGTATTCTAAGACATGCTGTAGTTGCCAGGTAAGGAAAATCACACATGACACACTATGACAGTGCTTGGTTGCCAGATTACAATCAGAGTGACAAGATTTTGTCAGTGTCATGTTGAATACCATACTCTGCTGGTTGACAAATTTCAGTCAGAAGTATAAATAATAATGAGATTATTAGTCATGTCATGCGTGTCGTACTTGTTCCAGCGCTGCGGATCCCGTGACGGGCAAGGCTGAGTGACGGGACTGACAGGATTGGTCTGTGAGTTGGTGGTCCCCATGGCGATCCTACTTGTGCCTGAGTGCTGAATCTGTGTGTCCTCAACACACTCTCTGGCAGCATGGGCACGGCTGTTACGCTGGCAAGAGCAGTCCTCTTCCTCCTGAAGGACATCAGAGAATCATACAGTACATTCACAGGCTGTTCAGTATAATCTGCTCAGATTATCAATAACAATAATTACCGGTCATGCTGATTGTTACAAACAATCAATAAATTTAGCAAATATTTTCGCATATCTCATACTGTTGTTTGAACACAGAAATAAATATATTTGTACCACTTTACTTGAGGGTGTCAACATGAGTGACATAAGCCTGTCATAAACATGACACCCCACATATAATAAACATTAATAACACTCCATTAATGCCTATGGCTGCTGTCATTGTCATTCAGGTCTTATAATGTCTGAACCCCAAACAGTGTCAACTTCACATACAAAAACCAAATGACACTTGATGAGAACAGTCATGAAAAACATTTTTAAAAAAGTCATTAATATTCTTGTTGTGTTTATGACTCCATTGGCTCATTTCACTCTTATGTCAACAGCCTCAAGTAAAGTGTTAGCAATACATCTTATCGAGTGATCATATCAAGATCACTATGAAGTCAGACGTTACAGGAAAAACCCGGAGTCAATCAAAAGCCAGTATCCATATAGTTTGAGGCTGCCGCGTGCTGTCGGTACGCATCAGAATGACAGCGTCTGGGGGTGATACACAGACAGCATTTGTGAACTGGCGGCTAACAGATGAGGGCGTAACAAAAAACAAACTTCCTTGCATTCATCAGTCATCTTTAGCTTCGCTGTCTGGTCCACGTTGCACCAAATTCTGTTGCTTCTGTTGCACCTACAGTACGAACAGCACTTCGCAACATGAAACAACGGGACTACGGGTTGATTCACTCCGGAGATTACAGAGTTTTGCGGTGGTGCTCCCAGACTTACATCATCAGAGTCGCTGTCGTAGACCTCTCTAGGGGAGTAACTAGGAGACTCACTCCTCACTGACAGCTTCTCGTACCCATCAGCTGCAAGTGGAACACACTCACATTTCAACTGCTTTGCTCAGTATCATTAGCTAGATTTCTTATTATTTATTGATATAGAGAAATTCTGTTATTGTTGTTTTATTTAATTTCATGTGCATGCAGATTTGTGATTGGCAGTTGACTTGCCATGTCTGCTGTCTTCACATATGAACACCTGTTTTATTAAGAGAAGGTTATAAAAAAGACAGTGGGTACCAGCATACAGAGATCAACACACACTCACTCACACACAGACACCGACACACACACACACACACATATGCTCATTCACCATATCCTAAAGAAACACACAAATCTTTTGCAGTTTTATTTTTTCCCTCTAGATGTCACCCTGGCAGCACTTTCTTGCCCCGAACAGTCTGAGCTGAGAAGTCCATTACAATCTGTAGCTGTGTAGCTCAAAGCAATCGTATCAGTCACAACCATATTAAAAAGCCTATTATTATGACACACTGACCTTTCTCCCCGGCTCCTGTTCACTATCTCTCGGCTGTGACTCCACAATGCCCCTTTGTGAGCAAACAATAGAAAGCGGCCTGTGGTTAGTCTTCCCCTTGACTGTGAACTCAACCCTGAGCACCTAACACTATTCCCATTGTTAGAGTAGGAGGCCCTCAGCTGTACTTACCCCAAACCCACCGCAGAGGACATGAATGGCTCAGGGCGACTCCTGCTCAAAGACGTTAACAGGAACATCAACGTGTGTGTGTGTGAGTGTGTGTGTGTGTGTGTGTGTGTGTGTGTGTGCATATGCACAGGAGTTTGTGTGGTATATATGGGTGTGTGTTTGTTGTGGTTTTTGTCTTTTTTGCACATAAGTACGTATGTGACAGTTTGTACATTCGTGGACATTGGTGTGTGTGTCTGTCACTGTTTGCACACACACATGTGAGTATGAGTGTTAGTCAACATACACAAACGAGTCTGTGTGTTGGTGCATAATTACTGTATACAGTACGTGTGTGTGTGTGTGTGTGTGTGTGTCACTGGAGCATACTGACTGTGTAGAAGAGCTGGCAGGTTGTTCTGAAAGATGGATCTTCGTCACCCCGTCACCATAGGGAGCTGGTCGGGTTAAAAATGACACATTTGCCCTGTATTCTTTACTTCACCATCCAGTCTGCAGAACTGGGTGACACTTGTGAGAAATTAAAGGAGCCGTATGGAAGAAGTAATTGTAAAGTAATCATAAAATGGCCCTGATATATCACAAGACATTAAGGAATCATGATAATTTCAAATACTTTTACCACTGACAACAGTAATCCAGCCTGAATATTGCCATTTCAAAAGTGAATTTGCAGCCCACAACTTGTGTTGACGTTATCATTGTGTTTACTATGTGTATATTATGTATTTTGGCCTGTAGCGCCACCCTACACCTATCTGATTTTGGCAATCTAGCTGGGAAAAAGTTGTCTGGGAGGAGGTGGAGAGAATATGCTCTGTAGTTTTTTGAATGTGATTGCAGTACCAGTTTTTGGCCACAAACTTACATACTGTTACTTTAATGCATGCATGCAGGGGTCAAAATTAACTGTCTCAAATGTGAATATTTACCAGCCACAAAATTGGTGAAAGTTACCAGCCACTCAATACTAAATGAGTTCTCTGGTCTGAAGTATACCAGCCAAATTCAAGATTTCAAGATTTCAAGATCTAGCATTTAGCTGGTGCTACTTTTTCTCCCTGAGTGCATGCAAAAAGAGCTTGGCTTTGAGCTGTGCATGCAAAAAGAGCTTGGCTTTGAGCAAAGGCAGGCTCAACCTTGATGGCTGTACTCGTCATTGCCGAAGTCCCTAAAGAAAGACTCCTGGGATTCCCTCTTGTTGGAGACACCGAGAGAAAAGCTCACCCTCCCTGTGTGTGTGTCATGCCTTCCGTTCTCTATGGGTCTAGAGTCACACACACACAAACACACACACACACACACACACAAACACAGTCTCAAAAACACAAGCACAAGCCCTGCAAAATTCTCAATCTCAGATACACAAACTGCTCTCTAGTGTACAGTAAATCTCTTAAATGTTCTAAAAACACCCTCTACTTTATAGCACCATTACATGGGAAAGTGCTTCAAAGAGCATCTCCTGTCTTAACACACCCAAACAGCACCTTGCAATACTCTTCTAAGGCTTATTCTATGTAGCTGATTGTTAATCCTCTTTTGTAAGTCGCTTTGGACACAAGCGTCTACTAAATGCATAAATGTAAATGTATAAATTAATGAGACTCAAAGTATTCATGTCCACATAGAGACCAGCTGGAACTCAGTCCCCCCAGATATTACACACATAGATATACACACACACACACACACAGTCTCACTATTAAACACACACACTTTTATCATGGTAAAACGCTTACATTGCCTCTATGCCTCCAAACTGGACTCTGGTAACTGGCGCAGTGGTTTGTGTGTGTCTACATGGCCCTGCATGGTCATCCCCTGACCAATGAGAGCCCTCCATCTCTCCCCTGCCACCAGAGTGGAAGAAGGGATTGTTCTAGAACATGGTAGCACCAGAATTTGGTTAGCACATTTACACTTGTGTCTGAATGCTGCAGTCTTATACTGTTAGGATGTTCTCAGTATTAATGCCATTATTGATCCTATCATCGGTCCGATTCTCTATCGGTTCTCTCCTCACTTGCTTACAGTAGAGAAAGAACGTGTGTGTGTGTGTGTGTGTGTGTGTGTGTGTCTCACAGACCGTGCTTGACTCCGGCTGTGTGAGCTCCCACGGGAGAGGTGGTGATGTGCGTATCTTGGAGGGCTGGTGGGAAGGGAACAGCCCTGCGGAGCTGAGGCTGACGGGCGAGGCTGATGAATAGGGGCTGAAGGAGTCACACACATGATGCTGGTAGTCTGATGCACTGATGTCTGACATGTTCGACTCCAGCACTGGTGACAGCTACAAGCATCAAGAGTGGCTGAGCAAATTTAACTTCAAAGGTCACTATGTAGTTTTAGTTTAGATGTATCAGGGGTGCTGTACCAGGGGTGAATAAAAAACTGTGTTTCATCATTTCAACATCTTCCCTACCACCTGGCCAACAGTAAATTAAGTATCCCCAATCCCACCCCTGTACAACCACTATTTATACACAAATAGGCTCACAAGCAGACACAATTTCACTGCATTTTAGCCCCAGTAATTATATCACAATAAACATTCCTTGTATCCTTTTAGAACTGACATTAATATACTGTTCCATACTAGTTATACACTAGCAAGCGATGCCTAGAATAGCATCTGATAACAGTTTGTTTTCCAAGATGCTCCTCACCTCTGGCTGCTTAAACAGAGGGTAGTTTTGTTTTCTCCTCTTCATGAGGGTCCTCTCCCTTTGAAATGGTGTGCTGCTGTAACAGCAATAACATGCTATTGATGCAATGCAATAGTACAGCCTCAGAGTATTAAATCATCTATCAAGAGTCAAGTGGTTCATGCTCTGTGCCCTGAAAAACATCTGAGAGCACACTCTCTTGATGGCTTTTATAACTAGCACATTAGATATTTGAACAATTACAGACCACAGAACTGGAAAATTCAGGAAAACATTTAAAGAAAATGTCCCTATGTTTTCATTGCATCTTCATCTGGTCGGGACAGGTAAGTTACTGTGCAGGTGTGGAAGGTGCACCTGTGTATAGGCTGGACCTCGGCAAGAGGCAGGCGGGATGGTTCGCAAGGACTCATGGGTAGTGTTACAAGCTGGCCTGGCCTGGCTTTGCTGGGTCCTTTCGGGTCCCTGAAATGTGCGACCTTAGGCTCACCTGTAAAGCACAACTTACTAGTCAGTACCAGCACACTCCGATATCCTTGCACACTTACATCAACCAGAACTGAGCCATGTCAAGAGAACAGGCATAGGCCTATAAATTACAATAAGTTTAACAGTGTATGGGAGTATGGTACCACCTCAATATACAGACTGAATAAGGATAAAACTACTTACTAGTTTTTGTTTTCTTTGTAGCAATCTGGTTTACAATGAATAATGTCACCAGATCCATACTTCCAGTGCTCTCGCGTTTGGGGGAAGTCTGAAGTCCCAAAGTTTTAAGTTTATTCTGCAACTTCTTCTTTGCAAAGAATTCCTTAATTATGGAGCAACCAAGTACACATAAACAAAAAGTTTAGAGTATTAATTTAAGAAAACAGGGCAATACAGGCCTAGGCCTAGAAAATAATGGCTGTCAACATGAGTAACTGTAACTTTTACCCGTTGCTTCTTTGTGTCGTTTTTCATCATAATGCGACTCCTGAAAACATGAATTGACATATTAAAAAGACCACACATGAATAAGACGGCTTAGCAGCTGCCATTAAATGAATATTACTTGGCTTAACTGCAAATCAATACAATGGTGAAAGAGAATAAATTACTGACCCCTATCGATAAAAAAACTGACAGCTTGATCAGATGTCAACATTACTACTTGTCTAGTTAGCCAATTAACTTACCGAGAACCTCCTACCCAGTTCATCTTTCTCCACTTGTAACGTTACCGAGATTAATTGATTTTACACAGATGAATGACAGATATACATTCACTTTATAGAGTTTTCTGAGATCGTATCGTGGCTATGTGTGATTAGCCTTGAGTCATATTAGCAATGGAGATTATTGACATGACAGTTCAGTGCTGCCGCCTCTCTTGCGCGAGAGCACGCGAAGCAAAAGCACGCGCATCACATCAGTTAGTTGTTGTCAGCAGGATGCTATGCTATGCTAGCAGCTTTTCACTGACACAGAAAGGTTGATGTAAACTCGTGGAAATGAATCCGGAGAAAAATCAACAACTTCAGACTGCTTTGAAAGTGGAATTCCTTTCTTGATGGTATAACTTACAGTAGGTACAGTAAGCTTGAAATGTGCGTCATTTACCCTGCCAACCAATCGGATTCTCTCTGAGGAGTTGCCAGTCAAAACTAGATGACGGAAACGCACGAACCAAATGTAGCGGTTCAGGAGCCAATGCTATGTCGTAGTATTGATGCACAGTTGCCGACACTCCTGCTTCTTTCAAGACCTCAACGCTAGATATGGTACCGTTTCAAAATATAGAATAGTGCATTGTATCTAGTCGTATTACAGGAAAAGATGTCTAACATACTTCATGCAGCGGCCAACGTGAAATGGAACCGGTCTGCAGCAGCGAAACGGGCAGCCTTTCTTGTGGTTGCTGCTTACGGCGTGAAAACGCTGTATCCCATCATCTGCAAACAGCTCAGTAAACGAAAAGAGTCAAGAAATTCACCGCATTCAAGAGGAGAGGAAAATGGATCTCTGGTCGTCAAGAAATCGACGCTGGATACAGTGCCTTCCCACAAGAAATCCCCCGGCGTGGATGCAGAATTTTTCAAGCAGGTCCTGGAACTCGTTAAAATAGTGTTCCCTAAGCTTTTAACAAAGGAACTCGGTTTGTTGTGCTTTCATTCTGTCGCACTCGTCTCAAGGACGTTTTTATCTATTTATGTGGCTGGATTGGATGGTAAAATTGTCAAGACAATCGTGGAGAAAGAGCCCAGGAGCTTCATCATTCAGCTAATGAAATGGCTTCTCATCGCTATACCCGCTACATTTGTGAACAGCGCTATCCGCTACCTGGAATGCAAGCTGGCGCTTGCTTTTCGTACCCGGTTAGTGAATCATGCCTACAAAACCTATTTCACCGACCAGACCTACTATAAGGTTAGCAACATGGACGGTAGGCTGGCTAACCCAGACCAGTCGCTCACGGAGGACGTGATGATGTTCTCTCAGTCCATCGCACATTTGTATTCGAACCTCACCAAACCGATTCTGGATGTGATCCTCACGTCCTACACTCTCATTCAGACTGCTCGCTCACGGGGCGCTAACGCCAGTGGACCGACGCTCCTAGCCGGACTAGTTGTGTTCGCCACGGCCAAGGTGTTGCGGGCATGCTCGCCGAAATTCGGCAAACTCGTGGCCGAGGAGGCCCACAGGAAAGGATATCTGCGCTACGTGCACTCGAGAATCATTGCCAATGCCGAAGAAATAGCCTTCTACCGGGGCCACAAGGTATGCCAGACGGCCTTGCACACACAACACGTAGTTGAGTCGCCTGTAATGTGTATTAGGTTTGATTTTAGAAGGTAAGACTACAGATGAGTGAGCTCCATGTTTCATAAGTGTAAGGATTTGATTATGATCACTGTGTCACCACCGGCCCTGCCTGTGTCCTGGCCTCAGGTAGAGATGCGTCAGCTGCAGAAGTGCTACCGGGCCCTGGCCGAGCAGATGAATCTCATCCTGTCCAAGCGGCTGTGGTACATCATGCTGGAACAGTTTCTCATGAAGTACGTGTGGAGTGGCAGCGGCCTTGTGATGGTGGCGGTACCCATCATCACCGCCACCGGTTTCGCTGACAACGGTAAGTGAACGTGGGGAGCAGGCAGCCCGCCCCGCAATCTGCATCCGGTCATCCCGTCCCGTCCCATCCCGTCCCATCCCATCCCATCCCATCCCATCCCATCGCATCACACACAGCCTCATCCTCATCCTCCGCCTCCTGCCCAACCCCCAGCTATCAGGGAGCCCGCAGCGCACATACTAAAAGCAAGCGGGGGACTTTTAACGTGATGTGTGTGACAACAGCTCGATGCTGCTGCTTTTGCTTAGAAAGTAGATTCCCACTGTTGCTTTGCACAGGCCTGCTGAAAACCTCCGATTTGCATTTCAAATGGATAGACACAAACAACTAATGTTCCCTTTCACCAGCATGTATTTGTTATCCAAACGAGTCTGATGCCTTGGGGGCCTCAGTAGCCCTGTGCTGTGTAGTAAGTAACCCACATGGAAATCAACAGCTTTGTTAGGTCTGGATGGAGAAAATAGCCGCTGGTGCCCTTGTCTTGGCACTCACACTGTGCCATTAGCCTGCACTACACACCTCTGAGTGAGCTTTTCAGTCTTCAGAGGGTATGCGTCCATGGAAGCCTCTTTCTGCCACCAAAATGAGTTATCAGATAACACAATATTTGTGTAGGCTAAACAGAGACTTCCTGTTTCTATAGAGTGTTTCATCATCTTGAGATTGCATCTCAGTGCTCGCAGATAACAACACTGCTTTTTAAAGTAATGATATGTTATTCAAAAATTAGATAATAATCTTCAGACTAATGTGTTAATGTACTAATGTAAATAGTGAGATGGTATCTCATTGGTCATTGGGAAGATATTTTTGTGCAAGAGTGCACACAGAGGCACAGACTATTGCACTATTACACATTCTGTTCGGACTCAAATTGACACAGAGGCTTACAAACAGTCGTCCTACTCCTGCAACAGACGTGTGCTTTGCAAGCTAATTGCGCCTGATTGATCAGTGTTGAGTTGCGTGTGTTATGAGTGCTCCAACACTGACGAGGCACAGAAACATTGTGCAGCCTGCTGGGCCACTGTGGAGTCAGGTGCTGCTGGGTAAGAAATAAAGGCTTAGAGCAGATATCAGTCAGAGGGGCTGATTGGTTAGTGCCAGGCACAGGCAGACCCAGTTGCTGGTAAACAACTGTTAAAGGAACAGTATGTAAGATTAAAGGAACAGTATGTAAGATTGTGGCCAAAAACTGGTACTGCAATCACATTCAAAATATTACAAAGCATAGTATCCTCTCCTCCTCCTCCCAGACAAGATTTTGCCAGCTAGGTTGCCAAAATCAGATAGGTGGAGGGTGGTGCAACAGGTCAAAATGCATAATACACATGAAGGCAGCAAATTCACTTTTGTAATGGCAATATTCAGGCTGTATTACTGTTGTTAGTGATAAAACTATTTGAAATTATCATGATTCTTTAATGTCTTGTGATATATCACAGCCATTTTATGATTAATTTACATTTATTTCTTACATAGGGCTCCTTTAAAGGAGAGGTCCGGTGTGAGTGAGTCAATCCATAGCCCTGTTGTTTGAGGTCACTGGGTGCTGTCTGGGGAAAAAGAACCAGAAAGTTTACTCCAGCACAGACTGAGTAGTGAAGCGGCAGCTACGTAATGGGGCATGGGGCCGTGAAAGCCAGTTTATGTGAGTTTCTGTGCCCCATTCGGTTACTATTAGTAGCTGCTGACTTCAGTACTGCTGTGTTCAGTCTTTGCTGTGTCTATGCTGTCGCCCTCTTCTTCCCACCAAAAGCACTCAGTGAGCCTGAACAGCAATGGGTCAGTGGGTTGATTCGCACTGAATTTCTCCTTTAACTGAGGCCAGCAAACTGAGTACAACGCAAGGAGTAACCCCCCCCACCCCCCTCATCTGACAGAGGCTGCTAGCCCCGTGAATGTTGCCTACTTTACCAGCCCAGAGGCCTCCCAGTCCAATGTGCTGAGGAGATGAAGCCTTTATAATAATGTTGTTACTTACCTGACCAGTTAAAGGGTTTATCCGGAGTGAATCAACCAGTAGCCCTGTTGTCTGAGGCTGTCGAGAGCTGTCAATAGGTATCAGAACAACAGCAGTAGGTACAACGTAGACCGAATTCGAGAACTGGCTGCTAACGCTAACAGATAGGGGCATGTCAAAACGTGTAGAGGTGGCTGTTGTTGTTTGTGCCCGTGTAGAGCTGTTGTTGTTGTTTGTGCCCGTGTAGAGCTGTTGTTGTTGTTTGTGCCCATGTAGAGCTGCTGTTGTTGTTTGTCTACATGTAGAGCTGTTGTTGTTGTTTGTGCCTGTGTAGAGCTGTTGTTGTTTGTCCCCGTGTAGAGCTGGCTGACGGGCAGACCCAGGTGATGGTGAGCGAACGCACCGAGGCCTTCACTACAGCGCGCAACCTCCTCGCCTCCGGAGCCGACGCCATCGAGAGGATAATGTCTTCCTACAAGGAGGTGAGGTGCACACACACACACACACACATTCACACTTATACACTCATACACTCACAGACACATGTGCAAGCACACGTACGCACACACATACTGATACACGAAAACAAACAAACAAACATTCCTTCTACTACACCCCACCCCCCCCCACACACACACACCATACACATTCCTTATTCTATCTGTGCCTCTGCTTTGTGCTGCCCGAGGGGGTCTCTTTTTAGGCCTTGGCATTCCGCCAGACTCCGAGCCGAGCCCGACTGATCTACGGCAAGTCTGAAGGGTCATTAGGGAAGAAGCATTAGCAGATTGAAAAAAGGCACTTTGGCGTTGGTGGAGCTCTGAGGCTCTGAGATAAATGTTTCATAAGCTCAAACTAAGACAAGACTCTTCCCCATTACAGCATGCTGTGCGTGCATGTGTGTGTGTGTGTGTGTGTGTGTGTTTCTCATTTGCTCACTCATTCGCTAACTTGTTCACTGCTCTTTGTGTAACGGGTGAAGGGTGTTATTTAGGACAGATCCTGACAGGCCCTGTCCTGCTACCAGCGGCACCCCACCCCCTACACATGTACACGCACACACACACACACACACACACACACACACACACATCCATTCCCCAACTTTCGCTGCATGTTTTCTTAGCTGCATCCCAGTGCCTTGGTGGGGATGAGGAATGCAGAGTGTGTGTTCATTCCTGTAGAGGGCTGTGCACTCTGGCTACACCAGATCTCTGAAAGATAGTGATTAACCATCTTAGTACATACTTAGTATCTTAGGCTCTTCCCACCGCTCAAATGGTTTCAATGTAATGCATTGGTTCTCAAACTGGGGTCCAGGGACCCCCAGGGGCCCGTGGAACGTTGCCAGGGGGTCAGAGAAAAAATTTGCTACGAAGTATAAGCTTGTCTTATGCAGACATAAATACTCAAGATCAGTCTAGTGCCCAATGGCATTGTGCTCATTTTGCCAAACACAATAATAGCATTCCTATCTAAAATTTCTGTTAGCAGAAATGTTTTGGAAGAACAAATTACTAAAATCTTGTATTGCTTATTTTTGTTGCGATTTGAGGGGTCCTTGAAACTAATTCTGCTCCATAAGTGGACCCCAGCCCAAGAAAGTTTGAGAGCCCCTGGTGTAATGCATCAGCTGGGTAGAAATGAAGGATCAGAGTGGGTTCATTCCTATGAAGGGCTCCATGTTCTTCAGTAACATCAGATATCTAGAAAATAGGAATTGACCCAAACATGTAGTTGATGTATTTGAGTTCTTCACTGCTTCTCTGCTTGCATGTTCTAGATCCTTCCCCGGACCCCAGTTTGAGAACCAATGTTCTAGATCCATCCCTGAGGCATGATGGGAATGAGGAAGTCATAATGTGTTTGTTTGTGACATCAGAGCGGTAATGCCTGGTTTTGATTGACTAAAAGGGATACAACCACAGGCAGAAATGACTCCAAATCTCTTGTCTAATAGCAAGAACAGATATAGAACAGAATATACAGGTCCTTCTCAAAAAATTAGCAAATCGTGATAAAGTTCATTATTTTCCATAATGTAATGATAAAAATGA
>JASCQY010000053.1:4008746-4018914 GCA_030264315.1 Sardinella tawilis | reverse complement strand
AGCTGCTAGCTCTTTACAATGGTATGCCTATGGCTTTGCTTGACGGAAATAGCAAGGGGGGCGTGGCTTTGCGATGGTCAATTGTTGAGTTGGGCTGCGCTATAGCCTACTCAGGCTAATGCTTAATCAGATACATTTTATAGGCCTGTATTTTTTAAGTTAATGCATCTGAATGATGAAAAGCCTTTGTTGCATCTTGTCTCTGAGCATAAAATCTGCAGCAGTTGTAAGGGGAACTGATTTAGTGAAGCTTGTTGGTCATCAGAGGATTTGGTTTCAATTTCAACATTGCTTATGGGAATACGATGAAATTCTGCTGACAAAGGTAAAGGGTGAAAGAGAGGCAACAGTAGCCTATGGCTCCCAGTTCAGGTCACTCTCAGACAGATAAAACAGATTGCCATTAGGGTTTAAGGCAAAACATGTTCAAGATGGTCCATCTGGGTAGGTTGCATAGAAATGGCATGTGTTTAGGAGCAATGTCATAAAACTTCCTCTAGAGTGTGTGTGTACGTGTGTGTATGCATGTGAGTGTGTGTGCTTGGCATGAAACTACACATTGGTTTAACTTAACTCTATCAAGAGGACTTAAGTTTACTCAGATTTAGTTTAGTCAACAAATCATTTGTCCAAGTAGCAATGAGCTACTTTGACGAGAACTTGTTTTTTACACATATGACAAGTAAATAGCAGAATCAACAGGTGTTCAACTTTTAACACCACATCAAGCAAGTAAATATACTGTTTCTTTCTCTGGATGATTAATGTTGCAAAATGACACCGTGGGGTGCAAGAAAATGAAAGTCTCATCAGGGGAATTTGGAGAGGAAGCCCTTGGAGGAAGCACTTGTCAAATAAAGGCATTGGTTATTTGGATGCCTGATACTCAGTTAAAGACGGGGTGGTTTAAAATCAACGGAATAAACCTCAAGGTTTTACGTGAAGACATTTTTTTTACGGTGTGTCTATTTCACTGCACTAGCATTTTGATTGGGAAAGTGAATAGGCTGGGCCACCACAAACAGAAGATCCAGTCAGGTATGGTTTTGTTACTTTACACTATACTTCATAAAAATATGAAAAATGAGAAGGCCTACTGTAAATACAACTCTTTTCAACAAAATACTTAATAGCATGTGTGGGGTTTGTGTGGCTAGTGGATAGGGTAACCTCATACCTGGGTGTAGCAACCGGGTATACACACTACCCTATATGTACAGTACTGTACGTGCCCATAATACAAAATCTCCTGCGGAATGCAAGGAGGAAATGGATGTTCTGAAGAATTTGAGGTGGAGGAAGTCGTTACAGATTTTTTTTTTCTCTGGCACCAGTTATCTATGTAAATCAACTAACATAATGACGAGATATTATCTCGAAATAATGACATAATCTTTTTTTCCCACTTCGGTTCAGGGCTTTTGTATAAACCAATTATATTTCAATGAAAGCATATTTTTTACACCTGTAGTGTGTGATGCTTTATGCTGGTAAAGTCATTTTAGTGCACTCAAACGCTTTCCCTGTTACAACTGCATCCTCCAACAAATTTCTACACCACTTTCACACTTTAATGACAGTTGCAAAAATCAGTACCTTTTTTTGGACTAGTCTTGTGTGTGTGTCTTGTGTGTCATGTCATGGATGCTTCAGGATTCCTGACTTTCCTATGGGATGAAAAAGTATCTATCTATCTACTGTATCTTTCTATCTATCTATCTATCTATCTATCTATCTATCTATCTATCTATGGATTCATAGTAAATATGGATGTCTATGACCTTCTCTGGGCCAAAAATAAAGATATTGCTGAGCAGACATTGGAAGTGCCATTTCTACAGCATATGCAGGTTGGAGACCTCCAGGCAGACCACTATGTCAACTTCACCATCCAGGACATCAACTACCTTCTCAGGGTAACAGACATGTTACAGGAGATGTGTGAGAAAGTAAAAGCTCCTAAGGACCTTTATGAGTTCATGCAGGATAGATATGACAGCTATAAAGAATATGCTGTTGGCACATTACAACAGTTCAACCTCAAGGTAAGAAACCACCTCCTTTTATTCATTTTATTCTTGTCATGTTTTTATCTTTTTGTGCTTTTTCTTTCTTTCATCTACATTGAACTGCATTTGTGTATGAAATGCGCTTTGATAAACTTGCCTTGTCTCACCACATGCAGCCACATAAAAGTCACACCTAAATTCTACAGCAGGCCACTTTAATAATAATGTAATAGCCTATTGCAATCTACTTCAAAATGGATTTTTAGAGTGACCACATGTTACCAGAGGCCCACATTAGTGTAAACCATACAGTATTCACATGAGTGGCACTGTATTAAATGCGTGATGTCAAGGCTGTTGCATCTTCAAATGATGTTGCTATGCCTAAGAATTCACTGTGCTTCATCAATAGGATGTGTCGAGCATTATTCCAACCCCTGCCATGGAAAAGTACCTGTCAAATTACAGACGTATCATGGATGGCGAGGAGGCTATCTACTTTGCCGTGGCGCTCCTTCCCTGCGCAAGGCTCTGGTTGTGGCTGGCCAATTAGCTGAAGGAGACCTACTGCAACGCATACTTCACCTGGAAGAAGGAAAACATGCATGGCCACCCAGAAGAACACTACAAGGCCCTGCTGGACAAGTACCTGACCACTTCAGAGGAATTGCAAAGGCAATTGACATCTTTCGTCAACAAATGCAGAATGAGCATGATTTCTTTGCATCCTGCCTTGTGGAGTAAAATCAACAAATGGCACCTTGTTTTGTTTTGTTTTTGCTAGTGGTGACAAGGGTAGGCTACTTCAAAGTTGAAGAAATCAGTAACATAATTGTTAACATCAGTGGAGTGGGGTAAAGCCACTCATGACGATCCAAAGGAAAAAATAAATAAACAAACAAATAAACAAATAGGCCTAAGTATAAGCTTGTCGTGTGTCAGCCTCTCAGTGTGGCCCAGGGCCAGATTAGTGCCCATGCCCAGGCCCAGGGGGCCAGAGTTCAGGTACAGTACGTAAAACCATACTTAAACCCTGACAGATCCTAAAATCGCATGCACACATCACCCAGCATAGCCTAGCCTTAGCTGTTTTCTGTCTGAGACTGTGAAAAAGGGTTCCTTTCTTTCAACAAGTGAAGTTTCAATGTCACTGCAAGAAACCCCAATACAATTCACCTGCCACAATCAGACCGCTCAAAAATGTCTGTAGGCTAGGCCTAAATCAAAATATCTGTAAATTGAGACTGCAGCATCAAAACTGTGGGTCTATTTAAAAAAAAAAAAAAAACAGAAATTATGGTAGGCCTATTCATCATCATGCAGTTCAGAAAGCCTAATACAAACAAAGAACTTGACATCTGTTAATGATAATGAATAAAATGTGCTTGTTGCTCTGCCTATTTCGCAAAATAAGTGTTAGACCAAACCTGTATTATATCATCAGTGATAGGTAGCCTATCATATGATTATGTAGGGCAAATGTCAGTGTCATAGTACTTTGCACTTGTGAACGTGACCCATATAGCTTGCTGCTGGAGGCTCGAACAGAAGAAGAACGGTTGCATTGCTGATTCCTTTACTTACCTTGAGTGTGCTATCGCACGAAGTGATTTTATAGTTACTGTTGATCATGTCGCGGGCTGCAGACCGACTGAAAGTCGTCCTGAACCACCTGGACCGGTCTGGATCGGCTGTCGTATCCTTTACTGTGTTGTGCCTGCAAAAGCAGAGCGACAAGGGGGCGTTGATCTGACGGATTATGTGTGCTTGCAGACCGGTGAAGTATCAAGAAAGATCGAGGCTTATAGCGAAGGCCTGTTGTTGCTGCTTGCCTCGATTTGTGGGCTACTCTTTCGGTATTAAGTTACTACCTGCATTTTATAACACTGTCATAGCGACGTTTTGAAACCACAGACATTGCGACAGCTCACAGACTAAGCAATGTTTTCCTAACGAAAGACGTAAACATAGTTTACAAAACAACACGGCAACGACCATTCCATTTTGCAGGTGGACCGAAAATGTGTTATTAACGTTATACTTTAACATTTACATCTCAGAGAGCATCTTTTACCACCGCACAGAATGTTTCGTACCATCTTCCTCAAGCACTCAGGTAAGTAGGCTATTTGCGAAAAATGTGTTCACTGAACATTAGGTGGATGGGACAAAATCTACAGTAGCCTAATTCTTTGAGTCTCATGAATTTCTTCTGTGACAGTATCCAAACCATTTGTGCAACTGTTATTTGTTTAGGTACACAACGGACACCGATTTTCTGAGCCTTGAACAGAGAATTGCTTATGAGGAAGATGGATTCATCCTTATCAAAAACCTGGTGTCAGAAGAGGACATTGATAAATTTAGGTAATAAACAGATAGACCTACGTACACACAGTCCATAGTCCATCAGTGTGTTTGCTCATGTCTCATTGTGTGTGTGTGTGTGTGTGTGTGTGTGTGTCAGGACTGAATTTGAGCGCATCTGCAAGAGAGAAGTAAAGGTCCCTGGCCTAGTTGTGATGAGAGATGTGGCCATTGCCAAGTCTGAGTTCATGCCTGACCAGAAGGCCGTTTCCAAACTGCAAGACTTCCAGGAGGACGCCGAGCTCTTCCGCTACTGTTCAATGCCCCAGGTTTGAAAATGATCTTACATGTATTGCACACACATTTGAGAAGTTTGATAAGTGCATGAAACACAAATAAGTAGACAGGACTAACGATTTGTTTTTTGTGTTTAATTAGATCCTAAAATATGTGGAATGCTTTACTGGACCCAACATTATGGCTATGCACACTATGCTGATCAACAAGCCCCCAGATGCAGGTTATACACACACACACACACACACACACACGCACACACACACCATCAACAAATGTAAACATGAACAAGAACATATCCTTTGTTAAAAGTACTAACTGGATATCACAATCCTGTTTAAAAGCAAAACAGTACATTCCTTATCTTCATTGCACTGAATAGAAGTACTGGTGCTGTACAGATTTATGTTACTGCTGCATTTATATCTGCATTTATTAGTCAATACCAGAGCTGTTGCCTACACCAATAGATACCTTTTTAAATTGCGTGATCTTAATCTTTGGTCCTTTACTGTGCATGCTAGTTATTGACTCACTGCACCTGTTTCCAGGTAAGAAGACGTCTCGCCACCCCATGCACCAGGATCTGCACTACTTCCCGTTCCGTCCAGCCGACCGCATTGTGTGTGCCTGGACTGCCATGGAGCGCGTCAACCGTCAGAACGGCTGCCTCGTAGTCCTGCCCGGTACACACAAGGGCACGCTTCAGGAGCATGACTACCCCGAGTGGGAGGTGTGTGTGTGTGTGTATGTGTGTGTGTGAGTACGTACAGTATATGTTTATAACGTGCTGTATGCTCTGCATCTCTGTGTGTCTGAAATGGTTTTCATTTTAGGAGACATATTGGGTGGAGAGGTTTTCTGAGCTTTATTCTCTATTTAGAGTGGTGTAGAATTCTTAGGAGCTTTGTTTATCGTCGTTCTCCCCTACCATCTTCTTTCTCTTACACATATACACACACTTTCTCTCTTTCTCTCTCTCTCTCTCTCTCTCTCTCTCTCTCTCTCTCTCTCTCTCTCTCTCTCTCTCTCATTGGCCATCACCCTCTTGTGTGTGTCTGTAGGGAGGAGTCAATAAGATGTATCATGGCGTGCGTAACTATGATCCCAACCACCCGCGTGTGCACCTGGAGATGGAGAAGGGAGACACAGTGTTCTTCCACCCACTGCTCATCCATGGTTCTGGTATGAACCAGACCCAAGGCTTCCGCAAGGTGCTTAACACAAACACACACATACACACACACACACACACACACACACAAACAAACAAACAGGGTATTGATGCATACCAAAAATTTGTATGCACACAGAAGATTGTCAGTGTCCACACATGCATATAGGATTAAACATTATTCCATTAATTTCCTGTAAAACTTCATATGCACACTTCATATAATACTTTATCTGACTTTTCATAAATGCTTACAGATCAGAATCTATCACACAACTACTACATTAGTGATAATACAATACTGCCACTTAAATCTCCTCAGGCCATCTCCTGCCATTATGCCAGCGCAGACTGCTACTACATTGATGTGAGGGGCACTACTCAGGAGAACATCGCAAAGGAAGTGCATGAGATTGCAGAGAAGAAATACGGCGTGGATGACAGTGTCCGCTTTGAGGTAAAGTAGTAGTAGTAGTAGTAGAAGTAGTAGTAGTAGTAGACGACACAGTCAGTCATGGTAGAAATGTATCAACATGTGACTTGATTGTTAGTATAATCTTTCACTTCACTTCACTTTGTACAGAGAGTCTGGACCCTCGATAGGCATGTGTTTACTTTGTTTGAACTACAGTATAATCACTTTAAAAGGTCTGTTCACTGATTGGTTGGTTGAAAATCTAGTTTGGGAAAACAAATCCGTCGGAGAGTATTCTGACATAGTGCTCTAACGAAATACAACATTGAGTGGAGCTTCAATAAACCAAGGTCTTAAAATGACAAGTTAGACTCTCAAAAAGTAATATGGCATTATATTGAAAATACAGGCATAACAGTACACAATGGTTATGAACTTATGACATGACTTGCCATGTCTCCATCTGTCTTTACCCAACCTCTGTGTGTGTGTGTTTGTGTGTGTGTGTGTCTCCTGAACTTCAGGACACCTGGGCTCTGAGGGGTCGTCTGGTGCAAGGAGAGAGGACCTCTCTTTAAAGACCACTCTCCAATCATGATGTTGATTGACAGCCCGCCATCCAACAGAGCATTGTTTTTACCTCCAGGTGTCCTTCAACCACTCATGGACTGTTATGCTGCCTTTGCACAAAAGTAAATTTCCCTCATTCAGATAAGTCCTGTAGGCTTTAACTAGAAAGTGAAAAGAGAGAATCACACTGATGAGTGACAGATGAAGGAATCCCATTGAAAATAGGCTAGATATGGGACAGGTTGTTTGCAGAAGGTCAGATATGGTGAATGTTTTGGTAGCATGTTCCAATGCGTGGATCTCTTATACAACATGCATTGGAAGAGTAGAAGTAAAGTTTGTGAGGAAAGTAATTTGCTCTTGGAAATGCAGTGTTAAACCTGTTTACTGGCTTCCAACAAGAAAAGAAAAAAAGGGATTCTATTTACACCTTCTCACTGACAAAACAGACATTCTCTCCTATGACTGACCCTCCCATGGCTGTGGGGCAGTCTGGTGGAAAACCAGCCTTATCCCTAAGCTAATCATATAATGGTACTCTAGAGGAAATTAGATTAATTAGTCTGCGCTAATGGTCCTGGCTAACCCTGTAAGAAAACCACTGTTTAAGAGACACGTCTCTGCCTATGTTAAGACAGGCTTTAAGAGACTGGTTAAGAATGAAAACACATACAGCCTGTGTGACAGAGCAACTGCTCATAATACTTAGTGTGTGTTTATGTAGGTTTGTGTGTGTGTGTGTGTGTGTGTGTGTGTGAGAGAGAGAGAGAGAGAGAGAGAGAGAGAGATAGAGACTTGTTGGCTTATTTGGCTTAGAAAGAGAAGATGAAATGTGTACCTATTGCTTTGTGCTGCAGGTGGCAGTGTGTGTGTATGTGTGTGTGTGTGTTTGTGTAAACAAGTGCCCATTAATGGTAAAAATGTTGGTACTAATATATTTTTTCAGCATGTCAATAGTCCTATGACCTTACATTTTCAATGTGTTGCCTTCTTCATTAATCTAAGGTGCTTATTGTAATTATATTAGCACTTAAGTGCTTAAGTACAGACTCAGTAGGCCTACTTAAGATAAAGTCAAATATATTTCTACTCTTTTGGATGATTCTTAATAAATAATTTTGGACAAATATTTATTATTGTGTATTTTTAATGACCTGGGATATACTGTATAGATCTATGGATAGATAAATAGAAAACTGCCATTATGGGATAGTCAGATGTATCACAGTATATCTTGTGTGTGTGTGTGTGTGTGTGTGTGTGTGTGTGTGTGTGTGTGTGACTGAGCAAGAGAGCAGGGTCAGTGCAGTTTCCTGGACAGCCCCTACCTCACACTGCCAATATCCCCAAGAAAATACCTAAGGGAGTAAAACCTGAATGTGCCCATTCACACACACACAAAACAGGAAAAAACACACACACACACACACACATACACCAATGTTATGGTGGACACACATGCAATTTTCCCAAAGAGAGGAAAACACATCACCAAACAGTTCTGTCATCTTGTACCACCCTTAAATTTAAGCCACACACTGACTGGAATACAGACACACACATACACACACACTCACTCACTCGCTGTCTTAAACACATACACACACACACACACACTCCCACATACATACACACTCATCCACACAAAAAAATATGTCTTTTCCAGAGTTGTAGGAGGGAGATCAATCTTGAAATGGAGACAAGAAAATATATCTGCCTGCCAGATTTGGAGGGTTCACTGTGTGTGTGTGAGAGAGAGAGAGAGAGAACGAGAGGAGGGATGGGGATGGAAAGAGGGGGGGGGAGAGAGAGAGAGAGGCATGGTTTCTTCTTCATTTTTCCATATTGGGCAATGGTCTGGTGCTCGATTTTGTCCGCAGGTGTCTCTAGTCACGCTAATCCACGTAAACAGAGTTGAAACTCATCACCAAGCCCAGGAGGTGGTTGTCAGGGCGACAGGGATAGATCCTTTCCCAATTCCCATCCACATGGTGATAGAGATCACTGCCACAGGTTAAACACAGATAAACGCTGCCATCTGAGCCTGGGACACAAACAACTGCACAGCTGGCAGTCAGGCCTCTCTCTCTCTCTCTTTCTCTCTCACACACACATACACACACACACACACACCTACTGATCTAACGTATGCTCATTTGTTAGAAAGAAGAGCATCCAGACTTCATAACTGGACACAGTCATGGAACATTCCAATGCGGTTTTGTGAGTATGAGGATTATCTGCTTTGAAAGTGTGTGTGTGTTTGTGTGTGTGTGCGTGTGTGTGTGTGTGTGTGTGTGTGTGTGAGTGACAGATTTACAACAGTAACAGTCACCTGTTAGCCACAGCGAGAGCTGAGCTGAGGTCATTGGAATGACACACTGTATTTCTTAAGGTCAGGGCCAGGAAGGTCACGCACACACACACACACACACAGGTTATTTGGGGATGCGGTGGTCCATATTGTGAGCAGCTTGAGGTGGTGATGAGTGGGATGCCCTGGCTTTGACAGGTGAACGTGAAGCGGCACAACAGTTCATTTGAAGGAGGATACTCCACAAGGGGCTGGCAAGCAGCAACATGTGAAAACCATCAGACACACACTCATGCACATAACCTTATGTGTCCCAGCCTCTTTCTCTGACACACGCATGCATACACACACACACACACACACACACATTCTCTCATCTTTCTTTGATACACACACACACACCTTCTTCCCTCCATCTGTGCTCTGGACAACGCATACACACACACCTCAGCATCTGTGTTACAGAAGTATTTCACCAGCACCAGCCAGAGGATCAAAAGCGCATATAGGTGTGTCAGGTAGACACACACACAAACACATGCAAACACACACACACACACACACACAATGACTTTGCTTTAGGAAATAGAGAAATGCAAATACAGCACATTGAAATGGATAGAGTGACACCAGACTCCTTCTCAAATCTCAACTTGTGATTTCCAGGGCATAATTATAAGTGAAATTAAACACAAATTGGTGTATTTAAGTTTTGTCAAGTTTTCTTGGAAGTGCAGCAAAGACATTTTAAGTCAACAAAGGTTTTAAATGCAGTTTACTCCATTTCCAAAGACAATATCCACAGCCACCATCAGCAATTGGTTGTGATGTACTGTCTGTTATTGTTCTGTCATCACATCAACCCACAATGGATAAATAGCTGTGATTGGGCCATGGGTTTTTGGTGGAAATTGCCATCTCTTCTTTGGCTGGATCTGCTGTGGAAAGGCAATTCTAAATGCGGAAATATACAGTGTAGACACATCTCTAAAGTGACCGGGGGACGTCCACAAACTGCTGAAAGCCAGAGACAAGGCCTTCAGAGCTGGGGACGAACCAGGCCTGAGAAAAGCAAGAGCCGA
>JASCQY010000053.1:3757044-3782247 GCA_030264315.1 Sardinella tawilis | reverse complement strand
CTCTTTACAATGGTATGCCTATGGCTTTGCTTGACGGAAATAGCAAGGGGGGCGTGGCTTTGCGATCAGTCAATTGGTCCACCCGGGTTCCATTCCTGATTGAACGATGCAAGTAGCTTAGGCCAAAAGCATCTCTTAAGTTCCAGCCAACATTTCCTTGATTACCTTCATTTCCTAAACCAAATGCTGACCACCATCCTTATGTCATGAAGGCATCGCTGGCTTCATTGCATGACGGATGACCCACCGACCACTCACCCCCCTGTGCACAAGAAGTTCCTCACCGACAAGCACCAGTTCAACGTGAGCGGGTCATCCGACCAGTACGTGCCCTATTCCACGACCCGGAAGAAGATCCACGAGTGGGTGCCCCCAAAGAGTCAGTGATGTCGCTCTCACTGCCTTCTCCACGAAACGCTCTGTATATTATCACTGTAATTACCTGTTTAGACAATAATAAATTAAAAATAAATAAACATACAAAAACGGTGATGTCTGAGCTCTGATTTTATTTGTTTTGTGCGTGTAGATGTTTTTGTTTCTGTTGGTCCTGTGAAGCAGTAATATGGGTCTGATGTTATTTTATTTTTTTATTATTATTCTCTAGTAAATGAATCATCAAATCACACATGCCTCATCCTCTCTTCAAATGTACTGATTCCAGTGTCATGGTTCTGATTGCAGCTGTGGATCTGCTCGGTCCCCTATTTGGCCTGTAGTTTGTGGCCGGCTGTGTCCATCCATTGTGTGTGTGTGTGAGAGAATGAGGGCAATCGCTCTCTTATGTAGGGACATTGAGTCGAGCCACAGTATTTCACAGGCGAGTGTGTGCTGACTGTGTCAGATGACCAAGGGATCCGTGTACTTGTGTGTGTGTGGGAGAGTGAGATCAGTGGTTCGCATGCAGCTGGTTGGGTGGGTGGATGAGTGTCCTGCCTTTTGTCATACTGCCTGTTTGGGCAGAGCAGACGGGGTGGTAGGCCATCATGACAGGTAAGAGATTATATTTTTATTTATATATTTTTTTAAACTCCCCTTGCTTCATGTTTCTACATGATTCTGTATTTGTCTCAAGTTGGAATAATATACTGAAAGCCTCAGTGAAACTCAGCAGTGTATTGACTTCCTGCTTTATCAGTATATATGCAAGAGTTATGCAACAGGGTGAACAGGATAAGTGTAGTTCTGTTTTGTGGTGACCCCCTCATCACTTATTTGAAGCAGTAATCTTATGAGGGGTGTTTTGAAAGCCAGACAATCTGACTGGGTAAATCTGTGTGAGATTTTATTTATTTATTCATTAATTCGTTCGTTTGTTCGTTCATTCATTCATTTTCTTTTAAAAAAAAGTGTGTGTGTGTGTGCACTCATTTCCCAGGTGTGTCATTTTCTTAAATGAGGAGGTTTACGTTGTCTTCGCTCTTTGTCCGAAGAGGAAGTGAGGTAAGTTATGTCATCTTCTTTCCCAAATTGTATCTTGCGCATGTTTTTGCAACATTCTAAAATGATAACTATGTTTTGGAATTTTTGTTTCATTCATTCATTCAAAAAAAGTTTGTTCTTTAACATTCTCCAAGTAATTTTGCCACCAAAACTGCCCATCCTTTTGTGTGATTACACATCATGCCCCCTAGGGGGTGGCAGTGAACCTCATTTCTGTCCGGTTAATGTAAGGGCACGGTGAAGAGCTCCAAGGAGTGGTGGTGGTGGTGGTGGTGGTGTGCTTATGTAAAACAGCAGCATAACTGAGCCCTGTAACATACTGATGCAATGCTGCATGACTAAACTCAGTGCTGAATGGATGCACCATGCTGGAATATGTAGCCCCCAACCGCTGCCGACAGAAACGCATACACAGCGTCAGCATTTTAGCCTATACTGTCAGCAGGATGGTTTACTGTCCCAGACTAGCGTGTATGTATGTGTGTGTGTGTGTGTGTGTGTGTGTGTGTGTGTGTAATTCAGTAGTTTTCACATGCATTGCAAATCAAGGACCAAAACATATACTTAAACAAAAAGGGGAGAAATACACAGCACTCATCTTGTCCAGAAAAAACAAAAAGCATTTATTTTACTTATTTTATTTTTAAAAAAATATTTTAAAATGGTCTCCTCTTTATTACCAGTCTACTAGGCTTACCTAAGTGCACAGTCACAAACTAGTATAATCAGGCTTAACTGGACTGCAGTGCTTCTGTATTTTGCAATGCATTTCTGTATCCGGTAGCCTGTCTAGTCAGTATTCTGACACTGACTGCACAGAGCTGAATGAGTAACATGTATGGCAGCTGTTAGCTCAGGGCATCGTTATCAGACAATCACACATACTTACACGTACTTCTGCCTCCAACTCACACATTCAGTTCTTAACAAGCCTACTGTGATGACAAACAAATTGACAATTTTAAGCATACACACATAGACACACACACACACGTGTCATGGTAAGAGAGAGGGTGTCATTCAGAGCACCCAGAGTGCAGTTTGCCAGAGGCATGTGTTTGTATTGATGCTTGATAAAAAATCAATGTTTACTGATAATAACATCACATGTCTGAGCATACGTATCAATGTGTTGTGTGGTAGAGAAACGTGCGTTGGTGCACATACACTGTCATGGTGTGTGTGTGTGTGTGTGTGTGTGTGTGTGTGTGTGTGTATGTGTGTGTTCATGCCCTGAGGTGAATTGTTCTTTGGAGGGAACATGGTGGAAACAATAGAACAGAAGTGAAAGGCCTGGCCAGAACTGTGACTTTTCCTCTCCCATAAGTAAGAATCCCTTAATACACTACACACATGCAACTGTGTACCTTATTGCCATAACACACACACACACACACACACACACACACACACACACACACACACACAGCTCTGTACCTTATTGCCATAATACACACACACACACACACACATACATACAGATACACAAACAGCTGTGTACCACATTGCCATAGTACACACACAACTACATACATGCAATTGTGTACCCCTTTATACATGCATGCACATACAAATGTTTTCCTTATTATCATAGTATACACACACATGCAGATTCTATTGCCCAGCTCTGTCTCTCTCTCTCTCACACACACACACACACACACAGGGCTGGTCTTTATATCCAGATATTCAGTCTCTCTCACACACACACACAAACACACCCACTCACTCCCTTCTCCTGGCAGGGTTAGATAAGACTGCAGTCTGTTTTTTGCAGAACACAGGAAATGAGGGCATCACGTTGGGTTTGCTATTGTTTGTGTGTGTGTGTGTGTGTGTTTTGAGGTAGGGGTCAGTCTTAAAAGCCTAATGAGCAGGGATGAGTGTGTGAGGGTGGATGTGTGGGTTTACATACAGCAGAGATGCTTAGACTACATTTCTCACACACACACACACACACACATACACACACACACATAAATATGCACAAAGTGGTGCAAGTCCAGTGAGAATTTTGTGGTCACCACTGAGTGTCTGTGCGTGTGTTTTTCTGGTTCTATCTACTATATGTGAAACCATTTCTGGTTTATTTAAAAACGTTTTTGCTTTTGCTGACTGTGTGTGTGTGTTTATGTACTGTATCTGTCTATCTGGCTGTGGTTAATGAGTCACTTCTCTCTTTGCACATTGTCGAGGAGGAAAACAAGAGTTGACAAAATGAAATGTGTCGAGAAATAAAGGTCATCATGTCTCACATTATGTGTCCATAACATTGTTGCTCAGTCTTGCAAAGTATGATAATGTAGTGAGTGACACATGAGCTCTGGGACGATGAGCACGGCCCTTTACCCTTTCTGCCCCTGTGCGGAAGGAAGAGGATTCCTGTCAAATGAGTCGCAGGATGATGATGTCAGAGAAATGGTGTTCTCAACATTTAGCTCAATCCTTTTGGTATGACGGGTAAACCATTCAGACAGGTTGGTTGGCATTCTTTGTTGCTTACCCTCTTTTTGTTACTGGCTCTCTCTCTCACACACACACACACAGACACACACACACTTGTGTATGTATCACATAGCACCATGCTCTTTCTAGACAAAGTGCTTTTCTTCCCCGTCTCACCTTCACTGTACCCAGATCAGTCTGTCATTCTTAGACATTTCCTTCTCTCTGCCACAGGCAAAATAACTCAGAACTATAAGCAGCTCAACAGGTCCAGCACCCACGTTTCCATCCAACTAATTACTAGTGTTGTTTTTGTCAACGAAAACTATGACGAAATATCATTGTCAACGAACCCAAATGCCAAAATGCGTGTATTCGTCTGCAAATGAAAACATTGACTAAAACTAGACTAAAACTAATCATGGACAATTCTGACTAAGACTAAAATGCTCAGACTTTTGGTCGACCAAAACTAGACTACACTAAAAAGAGTATGCCATGACTAAGACTAATAAAAACTAAAGTGAAAGCTTGATATAGTCTAGTATAAAACTAGACTAAAATTAAAACAGGCCGCCAAAAACAACACTACTAACTACACAATAAACCCATGCAGGGGGGAAACACACTACACTACAATACACTACACTGCTCTAAACACACACACACACACACAGTCACCATGCTGGGAGCTTACACACTATTCTATGATCCATGTTTATGGTGGCCTTGAAATGCAAAACACAACAACAAATAAAAAACTCAACCGCAAATTAAAAATCACAACTGCAAATAAATCACTAGCACAGCTAAAAAATCAAAACCAAAACTATTACATAAACCACTATCAATTATTAAAGGGTCTACTTTGAAACTTTTTGTCAGCAGCTATGTTAGCTATACGTTTTTAAAAACGGTCTTTGTAGGCTTTTGAGAAACACAAAAAGAAACATGCATACACAGGGTCCTCTTTAAATTGATCAAACCGGGTTTCATGGTTGCTGCCATGAAACACACACACACACACACACACCTGTCAGCTATATTAATAATTTAGTCCAAGTCAGGGGAAGAAACTGAATCATTAATAATGTGGCGGCATGGAATCAAATCACCCCATGAAGAGAGCTGTTTAGCATGGAGTGCTCTACTGTTTGTGTGTGTGTGTGTGTGTGTGTGAGAGAGAGAGAGTGTGAGAGTGATGAGTGCATGATTGCAATTATGCGAGAGCGAGATAGAAAGTTGAAAAGGGAACTATTGGGCTGGTGCAGTTAAAGTCTTCCATACTAAACTGCAGCAAAGTTAAAATCTTATGTAACCTTCCGTTCAATAGTGCCTATTAAGCTCTTACACACATGCACGCACACACACACACAGATGCGGTCCACACACACATTCATTAAACAGCATAGTGCACAGCCTTGGGGAGGGAGTGAGAGGCCCCAAAAAGATTGCTTTCACACACATACACATATTCAGTCTGTTTGTGCTTTTGCTTTTTGTAGTGGAAATAGGTGTGTGTGTGTGTGTGTGTGTGTGTGTGTATGTGTTTTTAAGGTGTGTTTGATGTGGATGTGTGCGTGTGTGTGTGTGTGTGTGTGTGTGTGTGAGAGACAGAGAGAGAGCGGTCTGTTTGATCTGTAGGTCAGTGACATTAGAGGAGATGAATCATGGCAAACAGTGTGCATGCACACACACACACACATGCATTCTCCCCCGTCTCTCATACTGTATCTCTGTTGTTGCACTCTCAGAAGTTCATTTCGGAGACATTGGCATTCAATCTGAGTCCATATTGGCATTCACGGCATCCGCGTGTTTGCTTTTCTATTCTAGAGAGCGGAAGCCCATTTGATTCTTTTGTCTACATACCTTAGTGTCTTTTCTATTTCGTTTCTATCTCTATCTGTGTCTACACACCTATCTGTTCTGTCCATCCAGTCACACCGATTTCATTCGTTTCTATCTGTCTACACACCTGTTTCGGTTCTCTGTATGGCTAGAACACATACAGTATCTACTTGATTTCGTATCCCAGCCTACATGTCTATTCCTTCTCTATGGATGATTGGCCGATTCATAATTGACGCAAGCATACGCAAATGCGAACGCAAGGACGTCGCCATGATGGGTCAAGTGTGTAGTCGCGAAGCGTTTTCTGAGGAGACGCAACGACGGGTGATGGCAGGGGAGCCAATGGAGCGGTTGGTGCTGGTTGTGCTCACGCCACGCGTGTAAGCTTGCGTCCGCGGCGATGTACTTACGTTGACAACGAATCAGCCACATGTACACACACCTATTTCACATCTAGTGTATGTCCATACACCTGTTTCACTTCTATGTCCACACACCTGTTTTATTTCTACCTACTGTTTGTCCACACACCTATTCTTTCTTTCTTTCTCTCTCTCTCTCTTGTTCCCTTCCTCTTCAGAGTATATTGTCTACACCATGACAAGCCATAGTGGGACTTCCCAGAGCTCACAATCAGGGTCATGACCCCTAGAGGTCACACTCCAAAGGTCATGAACCTGGGGTGAAATTGATTGTTTGTGTGTGTGTGTGTGTGTGTGTGTGTAAGCTGTTGTAGAATGCTGCTCTTCTCTGGGTGTACTGGTATGTTTTTGTGTTTAAATCTGTTGACATGGCAAAGTGCTCTTGTCTTGTGACATTGTCTTGTCTGGTCGTGGTTCTGACTGTGAATTTGAGTGGGGCTGAGATTGTGTGAGTCAGTTTGAGTGTAAGAGGCTGTGAATGTGTGCATTGTTGTGCTTTGCATGTGTGTGTGTGTGCGCACATAATATATGTGTGTGTGTGTGTGTGTGTGTTACTCATTTGGTTACCTATGTGTGCTCATGTGATTGTGTGTGTGTTGAATGACAGACAATAGGAGATGCAGACACCTCATCTATACGCTGAATGGACTGACTGATTTTAGAGGATGGAAGTTGGAGGATGGCGTTAATGAACAGTGGTGATTGCTTTTCACTGACTGTAAATGACAGGTGCACACTGCACACACACACACACACACACACACACACACACACACACATGCAGACACACAGATTGGAGAGATTATATAACTGCACTAATGACCACAACTCCATTAGGAGGTAGCTGGAGGATTCTTTTCACAGGCTGAGGGTGTGTGTGTGTGTGTGTGTGTGTGTGGACAAGCTTAAGCTTTATGTAACTTACTTACACCCTGAATTGGTCATAGAATGAAAGCTGCAGTCATTGCCTTTTCTCCAGATATTTTCATCACCTCAGATGGTGTGTGTGTGCGTGCGTGCGTGCGTGAGGGCATACTTGTTTACGTTTTCTGTTTATTCCCCCACCGTAATGGCTGATCAGATAAACAAACAAGAATTTCCTCCCTTTTTGCCTCACCAGAGAATGGCTTTGTGTCACCGGAGCTCAAAGAATAGCATCTTTCCACTCACTCTCCCTCTCTCTACTCTTTATCTCTGCTCTCTCTCTCCGCTTTCTCTCTCTTTCTTCTCTTTCACTCGGAACAAAACACTCAACAAGACACCCTGCCGGCTCTCTCTATTTCTCTCTCTCTCTCTCTCTCTGTTCTTTTCTCAGTCTCACTTTCTCCACTTTCTTACTATCATTATACACTCTCTTTCTCTCTCTCTTTCTATCACCACTTTCTCTCTCTCTCTCCCTCTCTCTCGCTCTCTTTTAACTCTCTCTCTTTTTCCACTCTTTTGTACCCGTTTCTTTTCTCAGGAACAACACACATTTCAGCACTGGCTGTTTTCCATGTGTCAGGCAGACTTAGACTGAGGCACTGTGTGTTGACAACAACACACACACACTCTCTCTCTCCCTCTCTCTCACATACATACACTCAAACACATGCACATACACATTCACACACTCTCATTCATACAGGTTCATACACGCAAACACACAAGCACATGCACATCCATATTCGGAGTCTGATTGACAAGGCTTTGCCAACCGTGACCGATCCCATGGATCAATTAATTAGGCCTGGACACCGAGGCACCGAACATGGTGAACATTGTTCCCCAACATGTATCTCTCTCTCTCTATCCGTCTGACTGTCCCTCTCTCTCTCTCTCTCGCTCTCCGTCTAACTGTGCCTCTCTATCTATCTATCTATCTATCTATCTATCTATCTATCTATCTGATTCCCTCTCTCTCTCTCTGTGTTTCTATCTATCTGACTGTCCCTCTCTCTATCCGTCTGATTGTCCCTCTTTCTCTATCCATCTAACTCCCTCTCTCTCTCTCTCCTCTCTGTCCCTCATTCGATTGCAAAAAAAAAAAAAATACACATAAAAACAAACAAAAACAAGACAGTGGTGTAGCACCCACAGTGGGCCATATATGGAGTGGTCCAGTGACTAGGTGTGTGTGTGTGTGTGTGTGTGTGTGTGTGTGTGTGTGAATGATTGAGAGTGAGGGTGAGGGTGGTGATGGGGAGGCGTGTTGGTGAGGGTGTATCTGCATTCCATCATGTACCATGTGACCCTGCAGGGGGGTCAGTAGCATCACAATGGACACAGAGACAGGAAGTTGGACAGGAAGAGCAATGTACAAACACTGACGAATGCACGTCATGTTCGTACACACGCACATACACACGTACACGCGTTGCATACACACATACCCTCAGGGAGTCTTAGAAAGACCAGGCACACACACACACAGCCAACGCCCTGTGCCATCTCTGTCTGTCTTTCCAGAAAGTTCCGGAGGATCTGGGAGGGTAAGGGTCAGGTTGGAGTAAACATTGTACACATATGACAATAAGAAAAAGATGAGATGTACTGACTGACTCAGTGTTGAGGAGAGACCAGACGTGGCGTTCATGTGTGAACAAATGAGTGACAGGATGTCCAGCATAGGAGATGAAATGTAGGCTACTCCCTCCGTTTGGCTTTCAGCTCTTTGTGTACATGCATCACATCACAGCACAGCACAGCAGGCAATTACATTTCCCTAGATTCATTTCCATGACACCTTTATCCAAAGCATGCAGCTTATATAGCCTACATTTGCATCGGTGTGTGTGTGTGTGTGTGTGTGTGTGTGTGTGTGTGCTTCTAGGCTTAACAAAATACATAGACTGGGTGTTGATGGTAGTTTCCTGAGATACCAGTTGATCCTCTGGAAAAAAAAAGAAGTTGAAGCATTTATGCTTGTGGACAAATGAGATCTGTTTGCCTGTCAAGAGCTAAGAAGTAAAAAGAGAGAAAAATATGAATCACACACACAACAATCTTGGACTAAAAGCACCGAGTCAGCAGTTATCCTGTAGGAAATTGCCAGAAGCACGACTTCCCTGCTAGCTTGGCCTGCTAACTAGCTTACGCCATGCAGGCCTAGCGCTCGTTTCAGAAGGACAAAGAAAGAGAGGGGAGAGAGTAGAAGGAGGGCAGGGAGTGAACAAACACTGACACACCACCAACACTCCATATGTAAACACAGATCATTCGCTCATGCTTGCTCTCATGCCCTCTCATTGGCTTTTACTTTTTCTCAAAGCAAGCGCACACACACACACACACCAGACAAAATTCAGTGAACTAGCCATAAAGCTGACAGACGGCTACTGCTGCCAGTGGCGCTGTTGAAGATTCAAAATGTTCTATCGGCTGCAAACAATCCGGTAGGAGTTCATGTCCAAGCTGCATATCGCTCAAATTTTGGCCAAAGACGCTCATCAACAGAAAGACATCCAACTGTCGGTCTGTTTTGCTTTAGCTTTTACTCACACAAGACATGCGTGCCACTGATATAAACTCTTTAACATGCACTTTATTTTTGTGTAACCTTTAATTACAACTCGGTACAATGTAATTCTACATCATACATCAAACTACAGTAACAAGAAAAGTTACACATGAATATTTAACAGGAAACTTTGACAGTAAACCATAGGAACAGATAGCCTACATCAACCCTTTGCAACCTTAAAATCATTAACGCTAATTTTAAGGAAGATATGATTTTGTGTCAACCCACTCTTGGTTTGTACTGTATATGCGTTTGTAATTACTGTGACCCTAGGAGACTAGACTAAACAAGCTTACACTGTCCGGTGGAAGTTCAATCATCTGTCTGATAAAATGTAAAAATCTGGGTTTGTGGGATTAGAATTAGTGGACCGTCATAGGCAACATTAGGCTAATGGGCACAGCCACAGAGTAATCTGACGAAATTAGCAGATTAGGTGAGAAGGCCCTTCTGTGCTCAGTCACTCAGCAAAATGGTTATTTGCACTGTGTGTGCGTGCATGTGTGTGCGTGTGTGTGTGTCCAACACTTCATTAGAAATGCTTTAATTGGCCTGATTACTGCTGAGGGACAAATTTAATCATAAATCAGGTCATTCAAATCTCCTGCAGCTGGGCGCCAATATGCCCACAGAGAAAGAAGCCAGAGGGAGAAGATGTGAGGCAAAGAAAGAAAGAAAGAAAGAAAGAGAGGAGGGGAGAGGAGAGGAGATGGAATAGGTGGGGAGGAGTTGGACAGGAGGTGGAGAGGCATGAGCTGGGGGTAAGAGGGGCGTAGGAAAAGAAAGATGATTGGTAGTGAGGGCAAAAGGGAGAAGAGGAGAGGAGATGTGGAGGTGAGTGTAATAGGGCCAGGGCCAGCCACTGTCTTAGATGTGACACCATGCCTCTGCCTCCTCCTCTCCTCCCTCTCACTCACACACACACACACACACACACACACACAGGGAGGACATGGATGAGGCAGAAGCATTATTATCGCTGTGAGTTTCTTGGAGGTTTGGTGCAGGATTGGCCAGGTGAGGTCTTGCTGTAGCCTACGTTTGGGCTGGTTTTGGATATTTGGTGTAGGATTGGGCAGGTTTTGGCAGTGGGGTTGATGACTGACGTTTAGCTTGGATTTGATGTGGAATTGATTTGACACATTCGCTGTGGTTCAAATCATTTCCTGTGTCTGGCACTTCATGTCTGCGCAATACTGACTCACCTTAATGGTACGCGCGCGACAGAGAGAGATTGCTGAATGTGGTTACCATGGTTACAGTGCCACTCACCTGTGTGTGTGTGGTGTGCGCTTTGGTCATTTAGGTAACATTTTGGTTGATGGCCAAGTTTCCACAGTTTGTGTGTGTGTGTGTCTGTGAGAGGCGTGTTTGTGTGTGATTGTAATAGGCTACTGTTTAGGCTGGGAACTAGATACAAAAGATAACTAGAATGTGATTGTGGTTGACACGTTGGATTAGTTGGGGAAAAAAAAAACATGGGGAGTAATAATGGATCCACACAAACAAAACACACACACACACACACACACAAACATACACATTTTTTCTTTTCTTTTCTTTAACCAGGAAGGTCCCACTGAGTTACAGGAATTCTGGCCAAGAGCGGCAGCAAAGTTACCAAAGACACAAGAGACAATGGACAGAGCTATCACAGATTAGAACAACAATACTAATTAAATTCTCAGTCAGCAAAGGCGTTTAAAAATTAAGAACTCAATGAAAGACATTCTTTGAAAAATTCATGTTGGGCAGTTTCCAGGAAAGCTTTTGTGGGAGATCTGGTGACATTCTGTTGAACATGGTAAAAGTGTTGTGAATACCTACTGGTGTATCGCTCGCACGCACGCGTGCACACACAAACACACTCTCTCTCACACACACACACACACACACTGATAAAAATGTTATGTGAATATGCCTATATCTGCATCCCCCTTGGTCTGCCTCTCTCTCATTCTGCTCACTCACATATGATTCATGCACACATTGACACATTGATGAAATATACACGCATGACCCTTGCACACAGACCAACCCTAGACCAGATAGGCCTACACACACACACACACACAGTCCGGATGATGCAAGTTCCCCATATTAATATTTCACCAGACACAAGCATCCCACAGAGGCTGCATAAAAAGCACTATGTGGTCCTGCGGAAGCCTGCCAAACACTGTGTTTTGGGAGGAGCGGGAGGGAGCATCCCTTTTCCCCTGTGCTTCTCAATCGCATGGGGAGTTTTGTTATGGGCCAGGCTTCAGGAACTGTGTGTGTTTATCATTCTCGGACAGAATTAGAACATAATGAGGTTATAGAATGTGCTGTTTGGAGAGCTCTAGTAGCCTATAAGATCAACAGGAGAGCCTTTACTTTGCAATTGTGAGATGCTTTCAGACATTTCTCTTTTTTTTAAACGTAGGCCTAGTTTGCATTTTGAATGATCATTTGTGTGTAGTTTGCATTTTGTATGATAATTTGTGTGTGTGTGTGTTTGTGTGTTTAATATGCCTGACTTTTTTCACAACTAATAGGATAATTTCTAAGTTGGTAGGCTAATTACTTATTTATTATAGCGGCATTGTTTGTATGACGGTAGCCCCGCCCACCTCTCCTCAGAGTCACCCCAGCGCGAAGAGGGCGGAGTCTCGCGCAGTGTGTATTTTGTGTCCCGGCCCGGGTGAGATCGAACGGATTCATTAGCGGCCAGCGTGTCCAGTCGGAGCCTCCTGCAAGCAGCAGTGAGCCGGGATCGGGATGTAGCAGGTGCCATATCACCGGGGTAATCCGCGAGACTATGCCCGGTGTGGATTTTATGGGGGAGAAAAGTTCATTCGAAGTTGAGCGAGCGAAAAACCGAAGCACCTGCGACCGAATGGTATGTTATGCCTCTTTTTGTGCTCCGTGTCTGTCAACCGTGGAATTTATGCAGATGTAGTCGTAACCGAACCTCTTGCTCAAAGACTACAATCTACTTGCTCGATAGAGGTGGTTAGTTAGCCTCGCATTACTCTGAGTTACCGACTGTAACTACTCAAAGAAAAGCGTTCTTTTTACTTCTTTCTTCAGTGGGATGGAAATGCAATAACAGCTAGTCTCGTCCGTGGTGGTTGCTCTCTTCTTCATCAACAATTCTGATCTAAAATGTAGATGTGAAAGACGTAAAGCTTATAACGTTGTTACACTTTTGCATAGGGTACTAGCCTCATTAAAATTGCAGCACAGGCTATAGCCTATCTATCTGCCTCGTTAATTTATGGCTTGGACAGCAGCTGTGGGCGACCATTGTATTTACAAACCAAGACCATGGAACAGCAGATGCTGTGTGCCGAGAGACCAAAACCTATGGCAACTAGACTGGTCCAGCCGGTTATGTGAGCCAGAGGATGTGCTGTTTACGAGAGACCAGAAGTTGATTTTGCGGCGTTCGTCTCAAACAGAACTATGCAGTACCCTACTACAGCAGCTACACTGACTTCCTCGCCAAACGAGGACGCCTACTCACCAGCATATGCCAAGCATGCGTTCGCATTCAGCCCACTTTGTTGTAAGCACGTCCCGGGCGAACAGTGCGTCTGTACTCCGCGAGCTGAGCTTGTAGGAGTTTTTTTGTGTGTGCTGCCAGCATGCACTTACATAGTAATAACATTACTTACACAGACAATAGCCCTAATGTGAGAAGTGAACAACGTGCAACCTTTCTTATTTCAAAATTTAACAAGCTAATGACTCAGACTTCTAGTTTGGTTCAGTTTGGTATGTTATAAATAACTGTAGCCTAATTTGAGAGAGAACGATTCATTCATACATAGCGACGCACACACACACACACACACACACACACAAAAGGCACACGCGGCGCACTTGTTGGAGGGATTGCGCGAGGGGCATTCTGTTGTGGCCTGGCGAGCAGCAGGCTCGCTCCGTTGTCACGGTAACAGCCGGAATCCACCCCCCACGATGAACGTGGACAGCGCACAACTTGCGCGTTCACTTCAATGTACTCTCTCTCTCTCTCTCTCTCTCTCTCTCCTGCGCCATGTCATGTCAGTCACCTGTTCACATATCTCGGCCTCTCCTCCGACCGTCTCATTTGGTTGGTGGCGCGGCTGGCATCACTTGGTACAGTAGTTTAACTGAAAACCCAATTCGGCCATATGGTTATTACCGTGAGATGTCAGTTTATGTTTTTTTGTTAATAACATCTCAAGCTGACAGAGGGGATCAGGTTGCCCAGATTCACTGCCCACACACGCTTACATGCCTGCCAATATACAGTAGTGTTGTGTGTGTGTGTGTGTGTGTGTGTGTGTGTGTCCATGTGTTTTAGAGTGAGAGAGAGAGTGGATTAAATGTACTAGCTTTCCAGGAAAGCTGGTGTCATGGCAGATCAGGCTGTTGACCAGAATGTGTACGGATGCCAAAAGTTTAAGAGTAAGCTCTCTCTCTCTCTCTCTCTGTGTGTGTGTGTGCGTTATCTGTCTCTGTGGTCTTCTTTGTTTGTTAGTGTGTCAGAGAGAGAGAGAGAGAGAGAGAAAGATTTGCTGTTCTTAGTTATTGGCATAATAAAATCAAGTACCTTGGTGATGACACGCATGGACACACATGCTTTCTCTCTCTCTCTCGCTTACACACACACACACACACACGTGCACACACACACAAGAAGTAGCCTGACTTCCAGTCATGTGGAAGTAGCATACAGTAGTAATTTTTTCTCTCAAGGCCCACATGCTTTAGAGCAAGGGAGCATTAAAAACAGCTTCACATTCACCCAGTCAGCTTCTGAGCGCTGGTCAATCATTGTTTGGGTTGCTCTGCAAAAACAACAACTGTCATAAGGCTGAATAGCCTTGGTTGGGTGAGGGTGAAAAACAGATGTGATACCTGCTAAATGTCACAGATTGTAGGATTACATGTTCCACAACATTTTAAATGGGTAGTTGTGCACTGCAACTCTGAACTCTTAGGCCTGTTTCACTCTCACTGTCTGAGTGTGTGTGCGTGTGTGTGTGTGTGTGTGTGTGTGTGTGTGCAGGCCGGCACACAACCTCTCGTATCATTTTCATCACATTACCTCCAATGTGGAGTTGCTTTGACAGGATTACTGAACTCTCTCTGTCTCTCTCTCTCTCTCTCTCTCTCTCTCTCTCTCAAACTCTCTCTCTCTCTCTCTCACACACACACACACACACACACACACACACACGCACGCACGCACACACACAGACATATTGCACTTCCCATTCACACCAGCTGGGGTGGTTCTCATCCCTCTAACTCATGCTGTTAATCTGCACTACGGAGGGAGGGGATTAGAGTGGGAGAGAGAGAGAGAGAGAGAGTTTAGACAGAGAGAGAGAACAGGGGAGAGAAGAATTTTGAGAATGGAGCGTTAACAGCCTATAGACAGAGAGACAGAGAGAGATGCAATGGGGGAGAGACGAAGTTGGAGAAAGGAGCTAGGCTATGACTTCCTATGGGGGGGGGGGTATCCATGTTACAGTGTATGTGCTCGGGTGTGTGTGTGTGTGTGTGTGTGTGTGTGTGTTCTGCAATAACAGAAGTCATTGTGGTTGTTATGAAGGCTACTTGTGGTTAGATATGATTGGCGTGTGTGTGTGTGTGTGTATAGTAGACAGACGTTTGGGTGGGGTTTGTTTTGCAGGTCAGCACATGCAGAACAAACTCTGCCAAACCAGGAATAGCAAAAAGTGTTTGTGTTTCCACAATTCTAAGTGTGTGTGTGTGTGTGTGTGTGTGTGTGTGTGTGTGTTGTACTTAAAGTGAGGATGTGCTTCTATAAAGGTATGAAAGGCATCACTATGTCATTAGGCAAAAATCTGCTGTGGATGAATAAGACACAGTGAGGAAACAGTGACGTGTTCCGAACCACCCCTGACATCATATGATTTCTCCTCCCTCTCAGACATGACTGAGGGCTTTGTCTATGATAACACATGCTTTTCATGAGCTGTAAGTCAGTGTAAACATGGGGTCAAAAAGGACCTTCATAAATTTGCAGCTTTCACACGTGTTTGTTTATGGTGATACCTTTATCCTAAGTCTTAAGAATCGAGCTGATTGCTTCTTTGTCAAGAAGCTCTGAGAATTGTTGAGTGATTTTGTAAGTGTATGTGTCAGTGTTGGTTATCAGGTTGTATCAACATATATTAATTCAGGGATCCCTTGTACTGAAACAAAAAACATTATATAAAAGAGATAGATAGGTACTGTGTATGGAAATATCCTAGTGTCAGATATACAATTTAATAGCCTACATGTAAAAGTAGTCCACTCATTGTAGGTCACATCACTTCTGAATGGCTAGTTGTTTGCCTCAGTGTAAATTGACAGTGTTTTACTGTATTGGAGATGGGGGTTAGCCAGGGGAGGATATGTGTAGTAGTTGTTTGGTCTGGCTGAGGAAAGGGATTAGCGTTAGCCTAAGTATTTGTGGTGGTCTCTCAGAAACAGGATTTAGGCAAGGCCCATATTTGAGATCATCACATAGATGGATTAGTGCTCTATGCAAATCTGAATGCGCGTTTTAAAAGATTAGCATAAATATTGTTTTGAAATATATTACAAATACAATATGCATACACAGGTATTGTTACATATTAAAGATTTTGTAATAGTTATAATAGTTTAATAATAGTTAATCATTGTAGCCTACATGGTTTATCTGTGTGTATATCAGCATGGGCTGGAGTTTGGAGTCCTCACACTGGTGTTTTTTGTCTGCCCAGCAGCTGTAAAAATCAATGGGCAGTAGCACCATGCACTTATGAGGCAGGCCCAGACTACTGGAGGCGTTGGAGCCAGAGGATGTGCAGTGGATGCTCCAGAAGCGGGAGCCGTAAACAGACATTCACGTCTACCTAGAATTGACCAATTTTGGTGAAATCTCTGGCATTTGTACTTTCCATCTGTGGCATCCATATACACCATTGCAGATGCATCCGACATCTGTTATAGATCTATTATCTAATTAACAATTACGTCTGTTATTTCTGCTCCAAAGTTATGGCCTAAAGCTTTTGGGATGTGTCGGGAAATAGGTAGGGCTCAGACTTGGGTCGTTCATTGGTTGTTGGCACAAACCTGCATGAGATGGAACCATGCGGCATGTACGGGTTTGTTCTTCAAAACTACCATGCTTTGTTGGCTGTATGCAGTAGCTAACTTCTTGCTGCTTTACTTGTTGAATGTACTGTATCCACTTTACTTGAGTCTATCCACTTTACTTGAGTCTATCCACTTTACTTGAGTCTATCCACTTTACTTGAGTCTATCTACTTTACTTGAGTCTATCCACTTTACTTGAGTCTATCTACTTTACTTGAGTCTATCCATTTTACTTGAGTCTATCCATTTTACTTGAGTCTATCTACTTTACTTGAGTCTATCCATTTTACTTGAGTCTATCCATTTTACTTTAGTCTATCCACTTTACTTATCTATCCATTTTACTTAAGTTTATCCACTTTACTGGGGTCTATTCACTTTACTTGTGTCTAGTTTAGGGGTCCCCTTTAACAGCAGGTGTAGCAGAGATGCTCTCACCCAGAATGGTTAATTAAAGCTTAATGCTCACTAGTAGTGAGTTTAGTGGCCTGTTTGTCAGGATGCTCATCTAGCTTTTGTTTTGCTAGAATAGTAATGGGATGGGATGTGAGAGCAGATTGAGTAGCCGGTGTGATTGGATATCTGAGGAGCCAAAGGGATTAATGGCCACTGAACACACTGCTAAGCCCAATGGTTAGGCTAGTTGCTGGGCTGAGTGATTGAGACACTGGGGTAATGGAAACAGTTGGCCAGAGCAGACTGGACTTAGTGCCTGCATTGGTTGATTGGGGCACTGGCTAAATTGATGATGACAATATGATGAGGGTAAGTGTACCCACTAAACCCACGTACCATTTAAGCCCACCTTCAACTTTAACAAAAGTCAAATTTAACAAAAATAAAAACAAATTTAGTTCAATTCATCATTTTAATCAATCCAGCAGTTTGCTAACTCTTTGTGTTTTCAATTTCAGAGCAATCACATCAGCCACTTTTAAGTCAGATGAAGATCTTTGCATATAGTGTTTAGGTAACCCACAAAATGTTAGGCCCAACTTGGGTGTTTTGGACACCTCAAACTTCATTAGTATTTTACTGTTTTTAGCCACTTTCCTCAGAATTTCATTCATCTTATGAAAAATGAGAGGTAAATGATATAATAATGTATATTAAGACGTAATACTCTGTCATTTTAAGCCATTTTTATGCGCTAAAGCACAGAGCTAATCTATCAATTAAACCACAAGCCCTGTTGAGTGATACACTGACATTTTTTTCTGCATTTTGCACAAGGACAAAGCAAACAACTTAAAGAACCTTTTACTGTATATGTTTGTCCTACCTTGTTTACTTTAAGTAGGCCAGATGGAGTGTGTTGAACCGTAAAGCCTGTTTGTTGATGGTAGTTGATTTTAGATGGCATTGGATAGAGCATTTGTTTTCTTTTTCTTCTGCGTGTGCGTGTGTGTGTGTGTGTGTGTGTGTGTGTGTGTGTTTCTGTGTAGGGAGTGGAGAGGGCCTGGTGTTTTATTGCTGTATGTAGGTGAATGGCCCTTTCCTCTTCCTTTGCCTGGGATTGTTGGTTTGCACAGTGTGATAACACTTATCGGGGAAGTGGGGGGCAGGCAAGGTTTTTGGGGTCAGGGACCAACACACTTCATCCCTTCCACACACTCTGAATGTCGTGGTATTTGTATCATGTGAATATGCAAAATGTCTTGCCAAAAAGACAAAAACCCATATTTCATGTAATCATTCACATTGTACAATACCATTTTATTGCTGCTATGGACAATGCAAAAAAGGCCATTTTCTGTGGAATTCCCTAATAATAATAATAATAATAATAATCTAGTACAGTAATGTACAGAATGAGTAGGTTACTGTGGACAGAGGCACCGAGTCAATATGAATCTGGCTCAGGTGATATTTCCACTCGGGGGGAATAGAGAGGGGATTAAATTGGAAGCAAACAGAAGGGTCACATACCCCTTTCACTCTCCCAGGACAGACATGAACCACACACACACACACACACATACACACACAAATATAGCACACATCCTGGGGACTGAGCTGTGCTTTGTTTCCCCCAACACCATATTTTCCATTTTGTCCAGATTAACTCTGTTGGTCACCTTTTTTTTATATGAATCTGTATCCATAATAAAGCGCAGCAGAAGCCTCCTGATCCAAAATGACACTTCCCAGAAAAGGTTCTAGAGCGTAGCGTAGCATTCTAGAATCTTCTAGAATGTCGTCCAGCAGTATGCCATGTATGTCAGAAAGAGTTCAAGAGGTGGGGTTTGGGTTGCTATATGAATAACTACCTGTGGTTTGTTTGTGTGTACCCCATACTCCATTTTGCCAGGCTGAGGTCTGCTGTGATGATAGATAGACTCTGAGATATGGAGGATTTGGCCGTTTGAAAAGATACGAGAGATACGAGTGTTTGCCTGTGTTTTTGGTCATCATATTTCTGCAGGCTTATCAGGGAGGAGTGACCTAGGCCTGCTTTCAACACTTCACTGGGCAAGAGTAGATAGGGACTCACACACAAACATTTAGTCCCACAGACACACACACACACACACACACGCATAACCATTTACACACATGTACATGTACATGTACACACAGACACACACACACACACACACCTACACACATAAATAAACCTCAACAGACCTTATCTTCAGGTCAGCACATCTGGTTTGTGGTACTGTGTTGATGTTTATATTGACCTGAAGATAACACCGGACCTGGATTAAGGAATGTTCAGAGCCTCGGAATGCTACTGTGCCAACCAGGTGTGTTTAGATTGGTCACTTCCTGTAAAGGGCAACTTCTAGTTAGTGATAGTAATAACCAGAGCCACAAAGAGACTCTTTATATGATTCTGGTAGTAACTAATAACTAGTTAATCATTTTCTCATTTTTCCTCCTTTAGCTCTCACAGTCGTTTTCCCGCTCAGATACACACACACACATACGCTCAGACACATTATATAATAGCCTTAATCCAGGGAGGCCAGGGCTGTAATATTATGTCACACACACACACACGTACCATATACACACGCACACTTTGTCACCTCTGACATTTGTAGCCCTAGTGTGTCTATATCAGACTGTCTTAACCTCTCCTCTCTTCCCTTTTCTTCTCTTCTTCATGAATGAACCAATCATGCTGCTGGTGTGTGTGAGAGACGTCAGACACAAGTGTGTGTGTTTGTGTGTGTTAGAGACGTTTTCAAAATGAAGAGAATAAGTCAGACAGCTGTGGAAGAGGGTGTGGAGGGATACAGGGAGAGATTGGATGGAGGGAGAGAGAGAGGAGAAAGAAAGAGAGGGAGAGATAGATGAGAGGAAAAGCAAGAGAGTGCTAAAGGGAGGGAGAGAGGAAAAGAAAGGGAGAGAAGAGATGGAGAAAAGTGAGAAATGTTGTTATTAAGTGTTTGAGGTGAAGAGGGGTGAAAAGGACCATATGTGTTTGCTATATTTGTGTGTGTGTGTGTGTGTGTGTGTGTTTTGTCCTCACGTGTGATTATTTGTTTGGCCCAGTTTCTGGCCCGAGTTCTACGGCCTTGGGGCATCAGCACACACAGTCGGCTGATGGTGGAGGCACGCAAAGGGAAAACACGCACACACACACACACACACACACACTTACAGCTGGAAAATACCGTGTCTCTCCCAGCGTAATGAGACTTGACCCTGGTGTATTCTGCTGGTGTGCTGCCATAGAAACCACACCTTCTGTGATTTAGTCTTTATTTATTTTAGGAGAGGGAGACTGGGGAGAGAGAAACACGCTCTACAGAGGATGTGTGTCGTCATCTTTGGCATGGGAGCAGACAGATGTCTAAAACCACTAATGTTTCAGATGCCTGTTTTCCAAGCAGTATTTATTTACCCCCCCCCCCCCCCCCAGTCAGAGGCAGTGGCAGTGAGTCTGCGGCTGCTGTTGGCCACAGAGGAGCTCTGCATTAAAGGAGAAATGTGGCGTAAATACATCACATCAGTCCAAAGCCCGCTCCTTCCAGGGCACAGAGTGCTGTTGGGAGGAAAAAGCACAAGAACATTTGCTACAGCATAGACCGAACTAGCGAATGGGTAGCTAACACTGTCTAAATGGGGCAGGGAAACTCACTCTCTGTTTCATTCAGTTAATTAAAGCGACCAGTTGGCTAATATCTGTCTCTGTTGTATCATATTTTCTCCTTCTTTTTCCTAGAGACAGCACTTGGTGAGTTCAAACGACAGGGCGAGGCTATTATGGATTGAATCACACCAGATGTTAACCTCTTTTAACAAGTCTGTCCGTCTTCTCTCTGTCCTCATTTTCAGTCACCCTGCCCATTCTCAGCCGTCTTACTCACGGCAATGGAATTCTAACACTGGCTGATCTTGCATTCTTATTTGTTAACCCTAGAAGGACTGATTCAGAGTCAGCACAAGTATGCTATGGACGCAAGCTCACACACTGGCTCAACACACGTTTTTTTTTGTATGCCTCCATTGGTGCGTCGTTGCAGTCCGAAGTCCGAAAATTTGACACTTCGCTACGCAAGTACGCATCATGGTTCCGTTGCGTTTGCATGTGTTTGCGTCGTTGACTGTGAATCGTCCAAAAGAAGTCCAACAGTCTACGCAATAAGGAGTGGAATGTCTCAGAGGCAAGGAGCAGATGTAGTCTGATACTTTCCTAAGTACATATTCATGGATGTTTATTTATGCTCCTTCTGGCCTTTGGGTCACACTCAGAACCTCAGTTCAGTTCAGCTTTCTCCAACTCAAATGGTTGTTTTAAATGGATGCAATGATTGTTTGAAAAATTCCTGGGGATTAATGAAAACTCTGGCTTTAGTGTGTGTGTGTTTGTGTGTGTGTGTGTGGACAGGGAGAACAGGGTGTAGGCATTGTGACATTCCCTCCCTTTTTTTTTCAGATCTCCGATAGGCTATCTGTTTGATTGACTTGTACTTAGCCTCGCCCGGGTGGATTTGAGTATCCATCTGGATGGAATTACTTTAGAATGCCAAGCAGGAAAAATATTGGTTTCAACAAATACCAAGCTATGCATGCATATTATAGCCTACGATCCCATTTGATAATGAACTCAAGGGTGGCGAATGGCTGCCGTTGACTGTATTTACAGTAAATGCACCCCTAGTATTCTGATCAGGGGGTTTATCCCCAATCTGGACACTGAGGCACATGTCCGTTCGGCCAGTGTTTCAACGAGAAGAAGAACAATGGCTGAACATTATATTTTCTAATTGCGCTACGCTAAGAGAGCATATTATGGGATGTTAAAGTGGGAACCTTGTGGGAGCAGTTTGTGCTGCGGCTCTGGCCTTATGTGTAAATAGTGAAGGAAAGACAAAGGCTTATTAGCGTCAGAGATCAAATCCTGTGGGGTAAAACTCATATGGGAGTAGTAGCCTAGCATAGGTTAGAGCCCCAAGATGCTAGGCTGCCCATGGGAAAACACGTCTACATCCACATAAAATAAACAGGCAAAAGAAAAGAAAACAAAAAGATAAATAAAACACGTTTGTTTATGTCAGAATTATCTTTGTTGGTTATTTGAGAGTTTTCGTTATTATTGTGTGTGTGTATGTGTGTGTGTCTGAAAAACTATGTGGCTTGCATCCATAGTTGTTAAAAGAAGTTCTTTTTAGAAGTAGGAATATTTCTGACTCCCGGCTGCATATTTATTTGTGTGTGTGTGTGTGTGTGTGTGTGTGCGCGCCCTGTAGGCGGATCACTCCAGCGAGGGCAGCCTCCTGAATGTTCCGGCGTTGCTGCGACGAGGCGTCTCGGAGACGGACTTGGACAGTGATGGGCCGGGGAAGGACTCGGCTCGTAGTCGCGGCGGATTGGACAGCCTGCAGCAGAAGATCCTGAAAGTGACGGAGCAGCTGAAGATCGAGCAGACAGCACGGGACGAGAACGTGGCCGAGTACCTCAAGCTGGTCAACAGCGCAGACAAACAGCAGTTAGGACGCATACGCCAGGTGAGGGCAAAAAGGTGGAGGATGCCACACACACAGACACAGACACAGACACAGACACACACACACACACACACACACACACACAAAAGGTTAACAATGTAGATAAACAACAGCTGGTAGGGGCTCAAAGGTGGAAGATATCACACACACTCACACACAAAACGCAAGACGCAACAGCCGTACGCAATAGTTGAGGGATAAATGGCCCAGTATACCTCACACAAAGACACACACACACACACACACACACACACACACACACACACACACACACACCAACACAAACAAGCAACAGCTGAGCTGTGTGCAACCAGGGGAGCATACTATACTATTATGTGTGTGGTCAGGTTTGAGGTCACTTTGAGGTCAATACTCAGTTCCTCTCATATCATAGCTTCCCTTTCACCATTGTAATAATAACACAGGAATAACCCCAAACTAACCCCTCAGTCACTCTAGGTGCAAAAGCAGGCTACACTTGGTGTCGGAAGCTTTGCTAGCTCATAAACAAGGCCTTGATTCGTCGGTTGTTGGTTGCTAACTTGCTAATGCTAGTGTGTGGCTGGTAGACACATCGTAAATCACCACAGATGTATCTTGTGGCTGCAAAACCTGTTTTCGGATGTAACAGTCAACATTTCCCGTCTGGTTTTACAAAATGCCAAGTCATAAATCCCACACATTTCAGTTTGACACAGTATCATCCCCCACTGTAACTGGCTCATTCGTCCATTCCCTCATTCTCCACCTCAAGCTGGTGTGTGGTGAGCGCTCTGGCGCATAATGGCTGCTGTGCATCACCCAGGTGGGTGCTACACGTTGATGGTGGTTAGTGAGGTCCCCCTTCCAATGTAAAGCGCTCTAGAAATGTAAGTACTGTAGTAGTAGTAGTAGTCAGAATTTTTTGATCAAGTTCAGTTTGAAAGTATCTCGTCACGCATTCATTTGCATTGGCTGTTGCTGAGTCGCATCACTCAAAATTTGCTACTCTGGGCCCAGCCTACATGCGACCTGTCGCTGAGATATATGATATACGACCCAGTTATTGTGTGGCTCAGTGGCTTACTCTGTGGCTCAGAACTCCTCTCTATAACACAGAAAGCCAATGATGAATATTCTGCAAGTCTGAAGTGGATGTAAAATATTAGCAGTTGAGCTGTGATTGTGTCATGCTACTGTGTGTGGGATCTGTGTGTCATTATGCAGTCAACTTAAAGACTAAAAACTTTAACTAGATTTTATCCGATTCATTTCAATTTCAGATTAGTTTAGTTCAACATAATTCAGTGTTTCTCCCCATTTAATTAATTGCATGTAATTTAATGATTTGATTTAACACAGACTAATTTAGCATGATTCAATTAGATTCGATTTAATTAACCGAGTGCAGTTCAATGAAATGAAACTAATTTCTCTGTACCTCCGGTGTTTCGAGAGGCGTTCAACCAACTAAATCTCTTTTTTTCCCCGTCTTGTTCCGCGTCTCTGGAGGTGTTTGAGAAGAAGAACCAGAAGTCGGCCCAGAGCATCACGGCGCTGCAGAAGAAGCTGGAACAGTACCACCGCAGGATGCGGGAGAACGAGAACGGCGCCAAGCACTCTTCCTCGTCCTCCTCCTCCACCTCGGCCAACGCCGCCGGCGGAAACAGCAAGGAGGGCAACAGCAAGACGGCCTCCAAGGACAGCCTGAAGGAGTGCGTGCTGCTGAAGGACGGCGCCCCGCGGGAGGTCAAGCACCCGTCGCTGGACAAGGTGAAGACGGTGGGCCCCGGGGTGAGCCTGGCGCCCCCCTTCTTCTTCAGCAAGCCGCGGGAGTTCGCCAACCTCATCCGCAACAAGTTCGGCAGCGCCGACAACATCGCCCACCTCAAGAGCTCCATGGAGACGGGCTCGGGGGGGTCGGGGGGCTCGGGGGTCGGAGGCGGCGGAGCTTTCCAGGTGGGGGAGGGCGGGCCGGCAAGCCGGACGCTGAGCGGGAGCGCCACCATCACGTCCAAGGCCAAGTACCCGCCCAGCGACGACGAGTGTTCCACGGGCACCACCGACTCGGTGGACAGCACGGGCGCCGGGGGAGTGGGCACCGGCTCTCAGGGCACGGGCGACGGAGGAGGAGGGGGAGGGGGAGGGGGCGGCGCGGGGGGCCACGGAGGGCACAACGACGCCACCTACAGGCTGGTGGAGGCTCTGCAGGAGGTGCGCGAGATCCGCAAGACGCAACTGCAGCTGGCAGAGGACATGGAGGCACTGAAGGGCCAGTTCAAGAGAGACTACGGCTTCATCACACAGACACTGCAGGAGGAGAGATACAGGTGTGTGTGCGTGTGTGTGTGTGTGTGTGTGTGTGTGTGTGCGCGTGTGTGTGTGCGCGTGCATGCTTGAGAGACTACGGCTTCATCACACAGACACTGCAGGAGGAGAGATACAGGTGTGTGTGTGTGTG
>JASCQY010000053.1:3746819-3756402 GCA_030264315.1 Sardinella tawilis | reverse complement strand
TGAGAAATGTTTGCAGAGGAACACACCACACACACACACACACACACACACACACACACACACACACACACACTCCTTTGTAGTGTCCCGGGGCTGGGATATGCCCTGAAAGCTGTGTGATGAGTGTGCAGTGTGAATGACACAGATTAAAGGGTGGCCAAGGATGCATGCCACTGACCCTGGGCAGCCTTGTCCTTGCTCATGGGCCCTTGACCTCCTAGCTTCCGCCTCCCTTTGGGGCTGAGTGTGTGTGGATTTGCTTCAAATGCCCTCAAAGCTCAAACTGTTGCAAGCCCACATTTAGGCCACTGTTTGCCGCAGTGCACGTCTTTAGAGATGCATAGTAGTTCATGAAATTGTAATAGAACTGCAATCTCCTTTGGGATCAATAAAGTATCTATCTATCTATCTATCTATCTTACTTATACTCAACTGTGGTCATCTTTAGCAATAAATGTCAACAGTATGTAATTCTTAAGTGCTGGCAAACTCTCTGATCTGGTCGACTTTAAAGTGATGAAAGCACTATGCGTCTGATGGTCTCTTGCGATAGATGTTGACGGTGTGTGTCTCTGGTTGTATTTAAAGATGGATGTTAACAATGTGTGTCTGTGGTCGTCTTTAGATAGAGGTTAATAATATGTGTCTGCCTCTCTTTTTTTAAGTGTGCCAGGGTGACCTGGAAAAGGCACGTGTGTGTGAGTGTGTGTGCAAGTGGGTCATCCTCTATTGAATCATCTGGGTTGTTTTATGCTGAATAGATGTTTGGGGCTTGTCGAGTGTGTAAACACACATATGAACCGGCCCTGGACTGGGAAACAAGGATGCATTGAGAGCAGTTTGTAATGATGATGTTGAATAATCTTCTTTCTTTTTCTTTCCTGCTTGTGATGAAGATGCTCTAAAATGGGTCATGGACTAAGGGCTGTGCATTACATGCTAGAAATGTCAGAGAGAGAGAGACTATGGAAGGATACATTAACAATAAAACCGCACACACACACACACACACACACACACACACACACACACAAACACTAATTTTAATGGCCAATTATGTGCACACACACAAACCAACTGTAAAAAGTATTTGTGTGAGTAAACATTTGCCCATTAAAGCCCAATTCTGACTCAGATGCACCCGCCCTCACCCCCCCAATCCATCCACAAACACACACACACACACACACACACACACACAGTAAAAGGGAGATGAGAGGACGGGTGTTTACTCTCTCTGAGGCCCTACAGCAGATAGGGCCAGCCATGCAAATGCTCTGCTGGGTGTAGTCCGAGCAGATGTGTGCTGATTTCCATGGCGACATGGATCACCTGTAGCGCGCACACATCCACACATCCGCCACGCTCCAGGCTTTTTGGAAAAAGAAAACCATACTCTAAAGATACTCAATAGTCCCAGTCAATGTAGCCACGTCAGCTCTGTCAACAGGAAAAGCATGCGTAGAATAGGGACCACAGACCACATCGATCTCATCATCTCTCTCTCTCTCTTTCTCTCCCCCTCTCGACTGATCTTGTTGAAGTTTTTAAGGGGATGGTGAGAAGCAGAATTAGAACTGAGCATGCTTATTACAAAATGGCCAACAACATTGAAGGGTTTCTTATAGTATGGGGGGGGGGGTTGTTGTGTGAGGGTGGGGAGGATAAGAGTGTGATTTTTAAGGTCTGAGCTGTGCTGTGTTGAGATGTATTGTATGATTCCAATGGTGTTGCATTATTGGTGGTATTGGCTGCCACACTGGACTAAAGGGGTGTTAAACCTCTCTCTCTCTCTTTCTCTTTCTCTCTCTCTCTCTCTCTCTCTCTCTCTCTCTCTCTCTCTCTCTCTGTGTCTGCGTTAGGTATGAGCGGTTGGAGGACCAGTTGAATGACCTGACGGAGCTTCATCAGAATGAAACAGCCAATCTGAAGCAGGAGCTGGCCAGCATAGAGGAGAAGGTGGCCTACCAGGCTTACGAGAGGGCCAGAGATATTCAGGTACACTCACACACACATACACAAATACACACACACACACACACACACGCAAAAAGACATACTTACACACATACCTACTCTGTTAACTGTATCGCCCCCCTTTCCGTCTCTCTCCCTGTCTCTCCCTTCCTCCCCCCCTCTCTCTCCCTCTCCCTCTCCCTCCCTCTCTCTGTTGTCAGGAGGTGCTAGAGGCTTGTCAGACGCGGGTCTCTAAACTGGAGTTACAGCAGCAGCAACAGCAGATCATTCAGCTGGAGAGTGCAGATGCCAAGGTCTGCACCCATGCAGGGACTAACACACACACACACATACACATGCAGAAAGAGCGCACACACACATACACATGTATACAGGCACACACATATTTGTCTAGAGCATGTGTTTAGTCTTGCTTTCACAGATGCTCGTCTCTCTCATCCACACACAGACGTCGTTATCGAGACACATTCTTTCAATCATGCTGTCACACACACCACACTACATACTGGAAGCTTACACACACACACACACACACATCATGTCTCTGTTTTCCTCTCCCTCACCAGGTGCTGCTTGGTAAATGCATCAACATCATGTTGGCCATCGCCACGGTGATCCTGGTGTGCGTCTCCACGGCAGCCAAATTCACGGCGCCACTGCTGCGAAGCCGCTTGCACGTCTTCGGAACCTTCCTGAGCGTTTGTCTGCTCGCCGTCATCTGGAAGAACTGGGACCACGTGCAGTGTGCCGTGGGCCGCATGATACTGCCCAATTGATTGTGTGTGTGTGTGTGTGTTTGTGTGCATGCCTGCCTGAGTCTGTCACAAAAGACAGGAAGGTGAACCCGAAAGACTGTTCTAGACCACAGATAAACTGTATGTAGCTAAAACAGAAAGAGAAATATTTTTTTAAACACTTGAAGCCTTGAAGTCTTTCTTTCTTAGCAAACCTGAAGGAAGTGTGTGTGTGTGTGTGTTTATAGGGTGTGTCCTAGGTGTTAAGAAATTCTCTTTGTGTTTGGTATTTGAGCTCTGAGCCTGTTGGGAAGCTTAATTCAGCCCAGACGTGTGTGTGTCTGTGTGTGTGTGTGTGTGTGTTTTTGTGTGTGTTGAGTCCGTGTGTGTGTGTGTGTGTGTGTGTGTGTGTGTGCGCGCATGGCATTTGGAGTTTGTGGCTGCGTGAGAGAACATCCCCTCAATCCCAAAGCACTTCAGAGTAAGACCCACCACGCTGGCAGAGAGAGGAGTGTGTGTGTGTGTGTTTGTATGTATGTGTGTGTGTGTGTGTGTGTGTGATCGAGAGGGTGTGAAAACATACTCCTTTTACCAAAACACTACAGATGAGAGGAGAGAGTGAGGAATAAAGAACGCGCGATAGAGGGGAGGGGGCAGAGTGAGAGAAGAAAGAGAGAGAGAGAGAGAGAGAAATGGATAGAGATTTTCCTCTTCATCTAGTAAGCATGTCGTCATGCATCCAGCCCCTTGTCCTGGCAAAGCCTCTTATGTGCTTTTTGCCTGTTTGCCTGTCTTGTTAAGATTCTGTGTGTGTATGTGTGTGTGTGTGTGTGTCTTCTTGTTATTCATGCTGTTTGCCACAAAGAATTGACCTTTGACATAACCGATGAACCTCCCACTCGGTGTCCTTGTTTTCTGAACCTTTCTTATGGGGACCTGTAGGAAATGACAGAGGTGTGTGTGTGTGTGTGTGTGAGTGTGCACGCATTTGACTGTCTTTTTGTGTTTCTGCCTGTTTGTGTTTGAGAGAGAGAAAGCAAGAGAGTGTGTATGCAGACGTGTTGTATTTGCACCATAACAATGAGCGGACTGTCCTTTGATAACCTAAGGAACCTCCCACTTTGTGTCTTTTGTATGAAGTCACCTCCTCTTGTGTGGACCAATTCCAAGGTCTAGAGTAGGATGTGGTGGACAGAAATGTATGTGTGTGTGTGTGTGTGTGCGTGCGTGTGTACACACATACGAGAGGCGGCACATATTTTGATGAATAACAAACCAGTTCAAAGCTCTCTGTATATGTATGTATGCACATGCAGGTGCTTGTGTGTTGTGGACTATTGACAGGGCTCTGTGTGTACTGTACGCCTATGTGTGTGTAAGTTAACTGGGTAAGCCGGTTATGAATCTCCTCTATAACACAATTTTACAAATTGAAAAATAAATCCTCTTCTTTTTGCAAATGCTTGCCTTCGCCTCATGTTTGCCTCACGAACCCTTAAGCTTTAGTGAATTATGTGCATGTGCTTTGTCAGTAGATCATGGCTTTAGCAACATATCTAGCATGCCTTTAGCAACACGGCTATAGGCTCTGTGAAGTTTTGTGGGCACTATGGTAAACCCCAAAGTGTTGGCTATGGTTTTGTGTTTTGTGGGACCAAAGATGAATTTCCACAACGTGGCCCATAACGATTTTTACTCTGTTATTGTGTACGCGCACTCCCATGATGATGATACATCAAGCCCTCACTCACGTCTGTGCGAATTCATGTTTGATGAGAACATAAACGACTGGATCGCCGACAGACTTCTTCATAATTGAAGTTTTCGGCTCACTGCATGTTTTGGCTGACCTCTTTCTGCCCGCATGGATACATCTCGGGTCATTGATCGGAAATGCTGTCAAAGATCGCCCCCTGGTGACAAATGGGATTGTCTCCATTTCCCCTCATTTTACTTCTTTTCTCCTGAGAAGAAAGACTAGACTAGAAAAAGACTAGAACTTCAGTAGGCTCTATTGACCAATGACGTTATATAAAAAGTAAACGTGTCCGTTCACAGTCTGGCCACACAGTGAGAGGCAGAGTAGGCTAGCCTACACAAGTTCACTCAGTCAGTTCAAGATTTGGAGAAGCAAGTGATGCCCACAGCCCCTCAGACAGGGGTGAGCAATTCTTTTTTTCCATGAGGCCACATGAGAAACAGAAAATATTGTGGAGGGCCGGGCCAAAAGGCTGAACTCAATTCTGCATAATATTAGTTGCACTTATTTATAATGTAAAAAGCAGTAAATAACATTAGAAAAAGTTTGGTAGAGCGCTACCTAGTGTCCCTTGAAACAACTGGTGATCTTGGGGAGGTACAAAATAGGAAAATCAGAAGGAAAAAATCCAGGTCCAGGCACTCAGTTAATGCCAAATATTGTTTAGTCTTTATAATAGGGCTATTTGCATATAGGGCCCTACAGCCTTCATCAGGGTGTGTGGAGAATTTTTTTTGGAATTAACTGAGTGCCTGGACCTGGATTTTTTTTCCTTCTGATTTTCCCAGTAAATAACATTGTTTGACAAGCTGTTAAAGGAGAAGTATGTAAGTTTGTGGCCAAAAACTGGTACAGCAATCACATTCAAAATACTAGAGCCTAATATCCTCTCCTCCTCCTAGACAAGATTTTGCCAGCTAGGTTGCCAAAATCAGATAGGTTGAGGGTGGTGCAACAGGCCAAAACATATAATATACACATAGTAAACATATAATGACAAGGTCAACACAAGTTGAGGGCTGCAAATGCACTTTTGTAACGACAATATTCAGGCTGGATTACTGGGCCACATGGAACAGAGCAGAGGGCCGCATGTGGCCCCTGGGCCTTAGTTTGCCCACCCCTGCCCTAAGAGGAGACTCTCCCTACATAATGTCTACAATTAATCTAAAGGTAAGTCAAATATTTATTAATTAGATTGATAAAACAATAAAAAAAGAGGACAAAAGAAAGGGAAAATATAACGAAAAGAGGCACACGCATGCATTGTAATGACCTACAGCTCAGAAATACAAATACAAGCAAGCAAAAAAAAAAAAAACACACACACACACACATGATCGCCAGTAATATCTTGGAAAACGAAACGCACCTCTGCCGACAGGGGGCAGCACTCATTGCTTGAAGGAGTGAATACCATTGATATCTATGGTTGTGCTCCTCAAGCTGACAGGCTCAGTCACTAGCGTCTAAAGGCTTGCGCACATCTGCGTGGATAGATACAACAGGATTACCGCACTGTAGGCAGCTTACCAGACTGTAAATGATTTGTGAATCTGTTGAGGTTTGACGCAATATTTAGACACATATAACAGGGTTGCGGGTTTTCGGATTGTCGCTGCTACAGTGAAAGGGTCAACTCAGGCAACTTAGCCAACGTTAACGTTACTGTCGTGGGTCCATCGCTCAGCTAACATGCAAAGTTTAAATATTTTGTGTCGCAGCGTGGTTAAGGTACGATTTTCCCTGGACGCAGAGAGTGAGGACTTCTTTCCGTTTTAGCTTTTGCAGTGAATGTTTTGCCTGACCGGTGATTTTGACCTAGCCAGCTAATGTCAACAGAGGCTATCTGGCATCATTCGCAGCTGTTGACTGTGGCTACTTAATCTAGCTAAAAGTGCTGGAAAAGTGAGATGGGAAGTGTACAAAGCAGGTAGTTTTATTATGGGCCATTTACTGATACAACACGCTAGTAAAGTCAAAGTTAAACCATTAGATTAGCTCTACCGATAGGCAGCCAGATTTAAAGTTAGATAGAAGTCATCCTACTCCAGTGACGCAGGAGGGTGATAAACATTATTTACAGTGAGGTTACGCAAGTCCCTCAGCTTATAGAAGCATGCAAGGAAGTCTGTGCGGGACGATGAAGACAAGCAATAACGCGTTATGTTAGATCAGGGTAGACGGCACGCTGTTGTTGACTTTCAGCGTGTGTTTGTCTGATACAGTAAGAAGTTGCGTGATGTAATTTCTTTTCCTTTGCTGTTCTCCAGCGAGGTCAGGTGATCCCTTGCAAGCTTCAAGGAGTGACGACAGTCTGCGCAAGAACATATGCCGATGCTCCAAGTAAGAACCTTCCCTAGAAGTTAGAACATACAGTAGAACTCAACTCACATACTCACCCACAGACATTCTCCTCCCAGGTAGACAAACAAGTATCATTTTACATAGTTAACCCCCAATGATCTACACTTCTTCCAACAATATTATGGCATGTTGCCCTATGCCCTGTATCTTTTCTGTGATGCTGTGAAGCTACAGACATTGTTCAAGTGCTCCTCTGTCTGCTCCTGTAGTTGATGCTGATGTGACTGTGGTGGGGTCGGGTCCCGGAGGCTATGTGGCGGCCATCAAAGCAGCCCAGCTGGGATTTCAGGTAAGCTTTAGGCCTGTTCATCATTGTGCTCTGAGTTGGCCCTTAGCGTGCATGTCAATCAGTGGTGCTCTGCAGGGTTTTTCACATGCTGTGGGTCCTTGTGTGTGTTTGAGAGATTGCAGCTGCATCCAACACCTACTGCACCAGATTTTTTTCTTGACAAGTTTCGTCACGTTTTCAAAATCTACCAGTTTTAGTGGATTTTTCTTGACAGATTGTTGTCATGTTTTCAAACAGGGACGCAATATTGCACCCTTCCATTTACACTGGCCAGCGTGTATTAAATACACATTTTTTGAGTTTGTGTGTTTCTGCTTTCAGACAGTGTGTGTAGAAAAAAATGCCACCCTTGGAGGAACGTGCCTCAACGTGGGTTGCATCCCGTCAAAGGTGAGTGCAATAGGTGGACGTAACAGACCTCAGGATTGGCTGATGTTGCCGTTTTGTTTGTTTGATCTGAAAGCAAATGGCACAGGTTGGACAAATGAAACAAAAAGCATACACTCTATGTGCCAACTCACAATGAATTTCTGGGTCTTCATATCTACAGGCCACGTTGTGTGTGTGTGTGTGTGTGTGTGTGTGTCTTGAGCACCTTGGACACTGAGCCATGATGTTAAATGCTAATGAAGTTGTGTGTGTTTGAGTCTGTGTCCTCCACACATCCGTGTTTATGTCATGTCATGTGACTGTTTTTCATTGGGTCTGCAGGCCTTGCTGAATAACTCACACTTCTACCACATGGCCCATGGGAAGGACTTTGAAAGCAGGGGGATAGAGGGTAAGAAAACAGACACACACACACACACACACACACACACACACACACAAAATGAGTATGAATTGTGAGTTGTGCATAATAGCAGCAAAATGAGGTGAGTGTTCATGTGACAGACAGGCTAGACCCTGCAGGTGCCTTTATTGTATGTGTGTCCAAGAGCATGGCTATTGATCCTTTATTTATCCTCTGTGGGAGCAGCAGCATCTAAGTCCAAGACTAACTTCCCCTGGGGGATAATAAAGTGGGTCTTATCTTTATGGTCTCTCAGCAGACACGTTTTATCAAAGCAATGTGCAATAAATTAACACTACATCATAAACACTGTACCCATTCAGCGCACATTCATTCAGACGCACACATGCAACATCTTCATAACTCCTCTGTGTGTGTGTGTGTGTGTGTGTGTGTGTGTGTGTGTGTGTGTGTGTGTGTGTGTGTATCTGTATGTGTGTGCAGTGACTGGAGTGAAGCTGAACCTGGAGAAGATGATGGCCCAGAAGTCAGGAGCAGTCAAAGCTTTAACCGGCGGCATTGCCCACCTCTTCAAACAGAACAAGGTAGCCTAGCGCCATTAGCCTAGCACCATTACCCACCTCTTCAAACAGAACAAGGTAGCCTAGCGCCATTGCCCACCTCTTCAAACAGAACAAGGTAGCCTATATGCAATGGTGTTTTTACCCTCAGCGGAACCTTCTAGGCAGCGCTGCCTGCAAGGCACTGTCCTATCCCTATCCCTAATAAGGGAAAAAAAAGACGTCTGGGCGTAGCCTAGTGCCCATCCCCTCCACAACATATGGCCAATCACTCAGGCTCAGATCAGTATGATGGAGAGCCAGACCTCATTCATCAATCGCTTGCTTTCTTATTCAAAAACTTGTATTGGCCAATTGAATACAAATCTCGAAAACAGTGGAAGTGCCAGTGTCATTGTCATTGCATTAGTGGATTTTAAGATTGGTTGGAGAATATGGCCTTTGAATGTAGACTGCTGGTCTTTCTCTAGCCCCCTGCAAGCTTGACACTTTTCACCAGTCACTTGGATTTAGCCCGGCTAGTGAGGGGGGCACTTTACAGCCATTGGATCAGAGAGGGTAAAAGCGGAGCGAGAGGAACAAACGTCCGTTAAATTCCGTGTTCTGTTTTTGCAAGGGGGAGGAGGGCAAAATCCCCCTTTATGCAGACCGAAGACAAGCCCTCATTCGCTTATACAGAAAAACGGGTAAAAGTTTATATTGTGTGTGACGTGCTGACTTATGCAGACCAGAACTATTCACGTTCGCTCCTGTTACGTATTATGTTGCTCTATCTTGGTCAATATTCAATCCATGATCTTTGATTAGATTCTGCTAAGTATTTTTGTGTGTGTGTTGTATGAGATCTCCATGGTAACAGACAGTTGTCTGTGTTGTGGTTGTTAGGTGACCCACGTGAATGGCTTTGGAACCATAACAGGACCCAACCAAGTCACAGCGACCACCAGTGACGGCAGCAAACAGGTCATCAACACCAAACACATTCTTATCGCCACGGGCTCCGAAGTCACTCCGTTCCCTGGGATAGAGGCAAGGACACACACACACACACACACACACACACACACACACACACACACACAAGCAGACCATTTCACACACACGAGCAGACACATTTCACCAATTATTTTTACTCCACTAATC
>JASCQY010000053.1:3726430-3737280 GCA_030264315.1 Sardinella tawilis | reverse complement strand
CAATCTGATTCAATGATAAATGCTAATTTGGAGCTAAAATTGGTATAGCCAGAGTCAGAGAAGGACTGGATGAATAGTAGAAAGGTTTGACTCAGTTAATTAACTTGAGGGGAGATGGAAAATTGATATATTTCCAAAAATGGTGGAGTGTTGCTTTAAATCCCCTAAATAATCATTTTGACAAACTCAAAGCTGAGAGGTAGGCTACCCTGTACTTACATCCGTTTTAGTGATAGTCCTGGAGACAAATATTACATTCTTTACCATCTTACACTACAGCTCAATGCAAACATCCATGGAATTCTATTTCATAGAGATTTAAACATGTTTAGGCTAATACATGTGACTATATTATGTGATTTATTTAGGCTACATTTCCTTTGCCCCTTTGGAAAGCTGCTTTTTAGCTGGTGGTAAGCTACTGGTACTAGGCCTATCTAACTAACTGAGTGATCTGTTAGAAACCAATCCTACACCAGGAATATCTGACCATAAAAAATTACACACAACCACACACTTTCTTAATTTAACATGTAACATGAACATAATGACGAGCAACTTGCCGTGATTATAATCACTTTATTTTCGCTTAGAGTAGACAGAGCAAGGAAGGTAGTGTGTGTGTGTGTGTGTGTGTGTGTGTGTGTGTGATCAGAGTTTGGCGGCATGTGGTCAGTCGTGGTAAAGGTGTGTGTGTGTGTGTGTGATCAGCGTTTGGCAGCTGGTGGTGAGTGGTGGTAAAGGTGTGTGTGTGATCAGAGTTTTGCAGCTGGTGGTGAGTCCGGTTAAAGGTGTGTGTGTGTGTGAGATCACAGTTTGGCGGCTGGTGGTGAGTCGTGGTAAAGGTGTTTCTGGAGGAAGAGGAGGATCTTCTCCCATGAGTCTTCCTGGGCGTCTGCATGAGGCTTCGTCTGACCCCCCCACAGCATCAGCACTGCAACACAACAGACACATTAGCATCCATGTGTGTGTGTGTGTGTGTGTGTGCGTGTGTGCGTACGTGTGGTCGGTCTAGTTAGAGCATTATCACTGCAACAGATTGGTTTTAGAGGAGTACCATGTACATTGTTCTCTGATTTTTCTCTGAAGTTCAACTTCGATTTACAAAAAATAATCTCAAATGCAATTTAGAAACCCAATTACAAACTCATATTTACGCTCTGGATTTTAATGGTTGGTTTGGCAAAATAGCGCCCTCTTTTGCAACCATAACTGAACTACAGTTTAGTTGTGTTCAGTCCCTTATGATGGTTTGCTGGTTGATCAGCTTATGACCAGCTTGTTTAAACATGCTATGATGGTCGACCATGTGAAGTTGTGTTTTGCAAAAGTTTTGTTGGTGTAGTTGGTTGACCCATCTTATGATAGAAATTATGATGTTTTTTGCTGGTCAAACTAGCTTATTCTGGGCATTTTAGCAGGATATTGACTTGACAGTCCAACAATGTCCAGCTCTATGGCTGGTCAAACCAGTATGTCCACCTTAAACTATCAATGTAAGCTTGATACTGTACCTGGTCAACAGAATGGCCAACAAAAACCAGCAAACCAACTTGTCGGACCAACATAACCAGTTTCCTAAGGTGTTCACACCAGCAAGCCCAAATGGTGGCCCACCCAGTAAGACCAGCAAAGACCATCAAAAGCTGGTATATAAAAAAACAGCTAAGACCAGCCAAAACCAGACACCAACCTAAGATGGTGTGTAGCTGTTATTGTTTTTGTTTTTTTGTAGCTGGTGTTGCTTGAATTTGTCCATTTTTAGTGGCTTTTTCTAATTGAAAGATTTACATAGAGTCCGAAGGAGGGCTAGCCTGACAAACCATCCAATAACATACAGTATGCTACAGTAAACATGTATAGTCTGGGAATCCGGTTGACACTAGAATCAGCCGAATCAGTTGTTGTCTTTTAAACTGGATAACGCTACAACCAATCACAGCAACTTTGGCAAAACAGCAAATAGCCTACGTCCTTCTCCGAAATGCTTTTTTCTGCTCAACTTTCAACAAAAAGCCCAAGTTGATGTGAAAGCTGACTGCAACACAAACGGCCGCTATTCCTTGGCCACTGTTGACAGCCCTGTCAACCTCTTGCTAAGCCCACCCAACGACCCTCCACAAAGACAGAAGAGTGTTGTGATAAGCACCTTATGGTGCGTTGCTAGACATACCCGCTGAGCAAAACTATTTGCTAGCGCTATGGTGCGTCTAGATTCCAAGGCTAAAGGAGGGCACCGCCATGTTTCAAGCTCATGATGGCTCTGTGACCATGCACAGCACCAGGGATTTTCCATTCATGTGTGCATGTAGAGGGGATTTGTGTGAAACTTCTGTCGAGGTGTGTGTGTGTGTGGTCGGAATGTGTGTGTGTGTGTGTGTACCTTTCATCCTACTGAACTGTGTAACAAATTTGCTGAATCGGATGTGGGGTGTGTAAGGAGGCTCTATCAGGTGACCTGCGTCTGGATACGACAACACCGTCAGCAGGTGGCGATTCCCAGACCGCTCCATCATCTGCTCTATCTGTGTGTCACACACGCACACACACACACACACACACACACACACACACACACACACACACACACACAACAAACGAGACAATAATTCTTACTGTACAATTACAATTCATCACAATACAAGTTACAATTCATCTATGTGAATCCAGGATGTAGGATGTCTATATGTCACATGAATCCTGTTTAAAATGTTTGGCTCTATTCCATCCTGAGAGATAGACAGATCGGGAAAGAGAGAGAGAGAGAGAGAGAGAGAGGACAGAGATCCCATTTAAAGTTGCAGGTTGACTCACGTCTTCAGTGGACTCCACTGTAGCCCAACTTTGATCATCTTGGCCAATCACAATCAGCAGAGGACACTTTATCCGACCCACCTACATGTACACACACACACACACACACACACATAATTGCAGTCACACAAACCCACAGGTCTCCACAGTGCTTCCTAATAGATGCTTGTTTGGTCAACTTCTGAATCGTATAAACACTATAACTGAGTACCAGTGCTAAGACACAGACAGACACACCAGTGTCAGCTTGCTAATCTACACAGAAACAGCATCACAAACCACATGTAGTGTACATGTATCAAACATTCAGGGTGGAGGTATAAACAATGCATTCTTTGCGCCATTCCACTGCCACCTAACCACTCCATACACCATGAAAACCACACACACACACACACACACACACACTTACATCCACTTTAAGGTCTGGTTCAGTAGGTATGGGCAGAATGACGTCTCTCCAGATCAAATGATTATTCTCATCAAAACGAACCTTTGACATGTGCCTGTAGACACACACACATACACACACACACACACACACACACACACACAGTACATTGTGGATTGATTGAACAATCAATAGAATCATTGATTATTTAAACAATCAACAGCTATTTCCCCAGATACTTGCATGCTCCACTCTTCCCATTACTTACTGCATGATGTATTGGAAGGCCTCATACAAGGACTTGCCCACAGGGTGAACATGGCTACCGCTGATACACACAAGACACTGGGGCTGAAGGAGACATTAGTTACCATTTACTAATCGTCTGTTAAGTAAACATGAATGTGTGCAGTGCAATCCCACTGATTAGATTACAATTTAGGGCTTGTTTACACGTATCTAGATATTTTTCATAAAAGGATATTTTGTTTGTTTTGTTTGGGCCTCTCGTTTACACATAAACAGAGTTTTAGCCACCAGTCTCGAAAGTGGAGAATTGGCAAGTGAATGCTTTATTTTCTGGATTCCACTGGATACCTACAGTACGTGTAAACGCAATTAAAAAAAACATTTTAAGATTTGTTTGTAAAAATATCTCGATACCTGTAAACAAGCCCTTAATGTCCATTGTCTCTGCAGCGAGACAGAAGTGAGCTGGCACTGAGAAATGAGAGTGAAATATCACGGTGCATGCATCAGGTATGCTTGATCTCTTTGGGTCTGATAGTTAAGACTAAACTGTATAGTGGGCTGAATAATCTGGTAATGGGGGGAAGGGCTGGTGGAAGAGCTCTGCTGTGTTTGAGCAAGCGAGAGAGAGACAGACAGACACATGGACTGACAGACAGACAGACAGACACATGGACTGACAGACAGACAGACAGACGGAGGGAGTCACCTGTGCGATCTGAGAGTAAGCTGCCATTGTGAGTGCAACAGAGGACCCAAACGACAGGCCGAGCACCGCTACTCTGTCTCCTGACACCTGAGGATGATTCTGGAGGAGCTGATATGCTGTCTGCAACACACGCACACACACACAGATGGAGAAAAGAGAAACTAGACAACTAAAATCTGATATCCATAGCATGTTCACACACACAACAAAATGCACACACAAACACACACACACTCTGATTTGTTATTTTTTTGTTATTCTCTTACAGGCGTAGAATGAATTAGGCACAAATGAAACAAACAAATGCACAGACAGGGGCCTTACTCACAGGCTATTACACATTCATAACAATCTAGTTACACACACACACACACACACACACACACACAAGATGAATCTGAGTGAAAGGTTATGGGCTTCATATTGTTGATTTGACAACAGTCAGATACTCACTTACAAACACACACCTCAAAGTATCCAGTGTCAACTTCAACCGTCCGTTTCTCGTACGCAGGGAGGTATTCCAGCGCCATGGCAACAAAGCCATGTGAGGCCAGGAGAGCCGCCCGGTACTCCACCAACCCCCCTCCCCCTCCCCACATGTCCAGCACTGCAGGGAAGGGCCCTGGACCTGCACACACACACACACACACACACACACACACACACACACACATAAACATGTACTGTATGCATATGCACACTAAAATACTGTACCGTATTACTGTGCATGCAAGAGCATGCTAGATAGATATGGCAGATCTAATGTAGGCTACCTGGTGGTATAAAAAGTGTGGCTTTAACCCCTTGTTCCCTGATGTCAACACGACGCACACCTGGCGCCAGGTACCATCTCTCCGTGACAACCGTTGCCAAGGCGTCCTTTTCAGAGAACCCTTGGTCCATGTGGCCATTGAACACAGATATATTCACCAACATTGGAGACAGAACATCTTTCTTTCGCAACCTATACATCACCACAGAAAGAGATTTGACAGTATGACTTTAATCTGTGTGTATCAGGAGCTCATGGACATTAGTTTGGCTCATACATTCTTTGTATGAACATTATTCTGGCTGTGACTGATACAGTCCAAGTGTGGATGTTATTGTGGCTCATATAGCTGCATGGCTACAGTACATCACCTGAGTCCCTGTCTGCTACCAGGAACGGGTCGCAAGCTCCAAAGTAGACCCATGGGTTCAGTGCCAACATAAGTCCCACCACTGCTGGCATCATCTGCGGCTGCAGGCAAAGGGTTATAGGCTACCCATGTTTACAAACAGTGCTGTTAATGACACATCATCTTTGTTTACAACCCTTACCAAAAAATCCTGCAATGCACTGCAGTATCAACTTTGCAGGGTTTTTTTTTTACACAGTGTTACTGCATTACTGCACATTGCAATAGCCTACTTTCGACACTGCAATTTTCCTGTCATACATTCCTGCAGTGTTTTTTGTAAGGTTAAACAACAATATTGGGTAAGTTACTCCTCGGTTATCAATAGTAATTTGCAGCCTAGCCTACTGTAGGCCTATAATTTGTCATTTGCACCCTAATCCTTGACCTACGATTATTGACTAGTCTATAAGAAACTAACACAGTAACCTTCATTTCTTTGGTTTGTTACAATGTAGCCTATAATAATTGTACCAACACTGAAATATGATCACTAAGTTGCACCTGTTACTCTTCCATTGTCGTCGCTGATATAATGGCCAAACGCTTCCCAGTAGTCTTCATCCTCGGACTGATGCAAGGAGTAGAGTGTGACCTGTTGTTTAGGGAGTAAATTTCGGACAACTATCTGAAACTTCTCGTCCACTAGTGCACGGGTTGGTTGCACCGACAACACAGGGCTCACGGCCATTGAGCTCGCTGACCTACGAAGACTGAGACACCAGCAAAGTCATTCATTTCCGCGATATGCTAGGATATAAATGTATAGTTTCAGACATGGTAGACTATGGCAATGGTTGTGGCTGTTTTTTTTACTGCAACAAGGCTATGCATACATTCATCTAGTATCGCGATAGTTTGGCAAGGCTAGAATTCGAGAGTAACTCTTGCTAGGGAGTTCCACACAGACAGGAGTTCCACTGTTCAAAAGGGCAAAAAGTAGTGGACGGGTAGAATACAAATGAAATAACTGTAGATGTAATGTTGCCTACCTTGAGCATATCGAAAGTTGATTTCTACCCGACATGAACCCTCGAGAAATCTTCTGTGCAAGGAGGCAATAATTTCTTAAAACCATGCTTTCTCACGTTGTCCCGTCCGTCAATGTCAGACAGTAGGCTATTGAAATCCTGGGCAACTGATCTAACAAAGTAGCCTAGCTAAAGATAGCCTGTAGAAAGACGCCTTTCTCACATTTCCAGCGCTATTGTGTGCAACATATGCTTAGTAGTTAATATGCCTCTTTCTTTTTACGTTCCTTTATGAAGCCCAGTGTTAACTGGAACTTATAGGCCTATGGCAGTGGCCGGTTGTGGGTACTGGATCAAGGGGGCGTGTCAAGTACCGTTCTAGCCTAACCATAAACATGCGCGTTTTAAGGCGCGCGCGTATTATATAGCTTAGTTTACAGGTATGGTCAATATTTTCATCTTTTAGTTTGCTGTGGTTTTAAGCAGCAGTGGGCTCGGCAAAAATAGCTGTAAACTGTAGGTGGTTCAGAGGTATGCAACATTGTAGGCTATATAATCTCTTCAGTCGAAGGATGTAGGCTGTGCCAATGTGATTTATTATCAATCTGCAAGAGTTAATGTGTTACACTGTAACAATTCAGAGATGGATTGAGAGGATTCACATTTCACTAGGATTGAGAGATAGGGAGACCCGAGGTCTTCAGGGTATCTTTTTATTTAAAAAACAAAAAAACAAAAAAACAAGTCTAAATCAGTTCATTAGATGGATAGGCTATATGTTTATGAAGAAAGATGTTTGCAAATATATCCATTAAAAATTAAATGTGTTTGCCTATGTTTCAAAATAAAGCTATTTCAGTCGGATACACTAAACAGGAGGAAACGTTATGATCCTTTAGTTTGATTACAGTTTAGTTCAGAATCTGACAAAAAAAAAGAACAAATGAATATTTCAGATTTCAAACAATGGGTTTAAACTGATAGTGAAGTTTAAAAAGAAAATTGCTGTTACTTTTAAAAAGAAAAACAGCATTGAAAACCATACAAAAAAATAGTCCCTGGAGTTTGACCAATACATTTTTGAATACTTTCATATGTGTGTTGATAGATTCTGTGAAAAAAAAATTGGTGGAATGTCCCATAAGCTTTAATTTGAGACATGGAGGAGTTCTCAGTTTGACCCCTGGGGTCAGCTAGAGGTCAATGACCTACAGGAGGTGAAATTTCTATGCATGAAATTAGAAACCAGTGTATCTTGGGATCTAAATGTGATAGAAATGCAAAGTAAATGTGCATTTCCAAATTTCTGGCCTGGGAAACTCCCAGTCAGATAGAGGTCACTGACCTCCAGGATAATTGATTTCTATGCATACATGCATTCACTTTCGATGTAATTCAAGATGGCAGGGTATGCAATGTGGTGTAAACTGAGGGTATGCAAAGGGTGTGTTGGAGTTGGCTTGACCCAACCGTTTCAACAATAGCCTTGCAACTGATTGAAAATCAGACAAAGGATTCAAAAGTTACATGCAAAAATGCATTTCCAAATTTTCATTATGATAAGTCAAAGGAATGTCAAGATAAACTTCCTGTTTGGTGCTTTCGCCGCCAAGTTCGACTGGTCGTGGTTGTGAAATGATTTCAAACCCAGAGACAACTTTGATGACTTTTGTGAGAATTGGTCTGAAGACCCTGTACTGTACACCAAATTTCAGTCCGAAGTCTGCACTGCCGTGAAATCTTTGTTTCACTTTCGACAAAATTCAAGATGGCTGGAGATGCAAGAGACTGAAACTGACATCAAAGGATGTGTTGAAGTCGGATTGAACCAAGGATTCCAAAAATAACTGATTGAAATTCAGACAAACGGTTTAAAGTTTTCAAAGTTGAAAACATTTCATGGGAATTAACGGGAATTTATGGGAATAAAATACATTTTTCAAAGAAAAAAAATTGAAAGTGAACATTAGTTAGTAACAATAATAGTGCAGCATGATTTTAGCTAAAACAATCAGATTTCATGTAAAAACAGTTAAATATATTCCTCAATCACGGACACTATGTGTTATTGTGACAGGGTTATTGTGGCAGCACCCCCTACTGCACATGCATTGTGCATTCCTACATCTTGTGTGGTTACATAAAACAATCTAGCATTAAGCATATCTGCATGTGGTTAGTAATTAGCAATAGTCAATTTAGATTAAAATTGGTTGTAACTTTAAAATTAAAGGAGAGCTCCAGTACATTTCAGCCTGTAGACATATTATGTAATATAAATATTATATTTCTATGTTTTATAATTACAACCATTAGCAGGCAACCTTACTCTTTTTTGTACCAAATGAAAGTACGTAAAGTCCACCAATATGAATTTAGGCTGAACAGTGTCAAGAGCTCCCCTTTCATCATTCATAAAATTCTGCTTACAAATGTATGTGCATCATATTTGTAATATTTTTGCAACAGTGCACCAATATATATATTGGTATATGATTTGGACTCTTCAAATGATCCCCAAATTCCCCATAAATCCAGCTTTGCCACTGCCAGACCAGTGTAAGCATCAGTGAATGCATGTCCAACTTTGGCCTGTTGGTGGTGCCAGAGGGTTTGTGGCGCGGACATGAAACTTGATGATCAGGGGCATGTGCCTAATTAGTGTGCCAAAAGTCTGCTTTTTTCACCAATTGGTTCTATGGGCTGCCATAGACCCCCCCCCCCCCCCCCCCCCCCCATGTCAGAGAGGTTATTCATACCTTATATGGTTAGGGGTGTTCAGGATGCAAATTAACCTGAGCGTGAGCACAGTGATTTAGAAGGTGTAGGATTTATCATTGCAGACTGGTGTGCGTACAACCAGTCTGCGCACGTTTCATAAATACTGATTATTTTGTACTTTGTATTATGCACATTCTTAATTTGACTTGTACAGTACGATAGAATTGAGAAGATTTTCTACGCACTGTTAATAAATGAGGGTCCAGGGCTTCATAAGTTATTGCACAGAACTTTAAAAAGTTCTTTCTTTTCATTAGCATAAAATAATGCTTTATTGAAGAAATCAACATATAACACTCATATAACACTGAATTAAATGTACGTTTTCTTCTCAGAGATTTTGTCATGTTTCAAGAATCAAAGACAACAATTTGTCAATTCACAAATTTGTGTGTGTGCTTGTGAAATTCTCATGTGTCTTATAGGCATGGTGGAACATCAGTTATGTTGCTAGGCCTACAGTACCTTACAATCCATCAAACTGGGTTTGATTGCTAATCACGCTGCCCATGTTGTTTCACACAAGAGCCTGCTAAACACCAGTCACTCCACACAACAGCACAGAACTAAACCTTTATCTTTTAAGCTATTCCTGTGATTCCTGAAGACAGGCTCCTCACATTGGGAAGAGCAGGTGGCCAGAGAACGTGGTGAAGGGGTAGCTACGATCGTCATACACCCATGCATTGGCAGACAGCTTCACATAGACCACATCTCCCACTTCCAGCAGCAGAGAGGCTCCATTAGAGGCATTCATACTGTGACTCGGCTGATGACTTTTAGCCACGCAAACAAGCGCTGAATTTTTATAAAGTAATGCTTCCACTTTTGTTGATGAATGACCAGAACCATGAAGAGACACACCAAAGTGGTAGACCCCTCTGACAGGAGCTGTAAACACACCTGTAAAAGGGAGGGGGGGGGGGGGGGACACTTTTCTTTCTTATGCCGCTTTTCATACTGTGTGACTTACTTTGCTAGCAAGGAATGATATTACAATTAGAAATTAGACAATCATAGTCCACAAATTTCATGTACAGTATCGTATCTTCACAAGAACTAGATCATCATCAGCCAACCACTAAATTCTTCTTTGTTACATTACCTGTGTTTGAGTTGTAGGCATTTCCAACATTAGTGAAGATGCGTTTGTAAACCAGGGGAGTTGCAACTGAAAAGGGTCCAGTTTGTCCGTGCCCAGATGCCAGCAGTGATGCAGAGAAAGACACTTTCCTCGCCTCCCTCTCCCTCCTCAGCTCCTCCACCTGACTCCCCGTCAGGCTCACACTGCCTCCTAAAGCTGTCACAGTGACTGCTTGGTCCTCCTGCTTCCCCTTCAGCTCCTTAATGACAGCACTTTGATCCTCCGCTGTCTTCTCACTGGCTCTCAGTGTGGCCTCTATAATCTCTACTTTATTCTCACTGGCTCTCAGTCTGGCCTCTATAATCTCTGCTTTATTCTCACTGGCTCTCAGTCTGGCCTCTATAATCTCTGCTTTATTCACACTGGTGTTCACTTTAGCTTCCAAGGCATCGACTTGTTTCTTAGTCAGTCTGAGCTCATCTCTCTGCTCCTCCACTGTCCCTTCACTGGCCCTCAGTCTGGCCTCCATGGTTTCTGCTTTATCCTCACTGGCTCTCAGTCTTGTTTCCAAGACCTCCACTTGTGTCTTAGTGAATCTGAGTTCTACTTTCAGCTCTGTCACCAGAGCGGTCATCTCTCTCAGCACAGTGTGGATGTCAGGCTGGCA
>JASCQY010000053.1:3660359-3675138 GCA_030264315.1 Sardinella tawilis | reverse complement strand
CTCTCTCTCTCTCTCTCTCTCTCTCTCTCTCTCCCTCTCTGTCTGTCTGTCTGTCTGTCTCTCTCTCTCTCTCTCTCACACACACAGACACACATAGTCTTTTTTTATCTGCCTTGTTCCCTTATTTTATTTGCTTTTGTCTTCCTGTATGTCATTTCTGCATTGCTTTGTTACTGATGATAAGTGTAATTCACTGTTAAGGTATTTCAATGAAAAACATCTCGTTCTCTCATCTGTTGTACAATACTCCTTTCCTCCCTCCCTCTCTCTCTCTCTCTCTCTCTCTCTCTCTCTCCCTCCCGGGTACCTAGTGCCCTATCCAGCTCCACACACACACACACACACACACACACAGTTCCCTCTCTGCGTCTCTCCCAGATTGGGTTTAAGGATTACTCTGATACTGCCTCGGAGATCAGACCACAACAAAGCCCAGGATTTACTTCCAGTACTATATTGATTAGCTTCACTTCCAGCCACATGGACTAGATGCTAAACGCTCTCTTCCTCCCTCTCTCTCTCTCTCTCTCTCTCTCTCTCTTCCTCTCTCTCCCTCTCTCTGTCCATCCAAAAGCCAGAAGCTGTTAAAGTTCTAAAAGAGCATTAAAGGATTTACCAAGACAATTCAACCCTGATTTTCTTTTTATTATTATGACATTGTAGCTTTGTCAATCACATTAAATAATCCTTTTTAATCTAATCCGGCCCTGTTTTGAATGCTGCTACCCCTGTGTGTGTGTGTGTGTGTGTGTGTGTGTGTGTGTGTGTGTGTGTGTGTGTGTAAGAGACTGCACACACAAAATTGTAGATTTCATTTCCAGCCATATGACAACAATGTCGTCCCAAACATGAAACCCTCTGCTGATGTCATCCAACACTATCACTTTGTCACTGCCATTGTGACATCATCATGTTACGTAGCAACCCTCTGTGATTTCATCAATGTTCCCCTGGCTTCCCAATAGACTCTTAGCAAACACAACAACATCAGACCATGTGACTGAGGCTTGCTCTCAGCTGAATACTCTAGTCATGACAAAGGATGGGAACAAACACACACACACACACAAACACATGGACTGAACAGAAAACACATGTCTCCCTCTCTCTCTCTCTCTCTCTCTCTCTCTCTTTCCATGTTAGACACGGCCACATAACCGCATACAAACACACACACACACACACATGGACACACACACGCTTAATTTAATTTTCTTTCCCATGATAAACACCACCATCCAGAGAGCTGGTTGCAAATGTCTATCTCTATCACCAAAATAATGGACTCTACAAAACTATTCATCTACTAGGCTACCGTAAACAAAAAGAGCATCTATTCCACAACAATCTATCTGTCAAAAACTCACAAAGGGAGTTTGTAGGCCTTTAAGGGCACTTTTGCTCAAAGACTCAAAGACAAAGAAGGTGGTAGAATTACTTCTGTGACATTAAGCTATTATTGAAGCGTAGGATAGGGTAGGTGAATTCCGATGTTGTGATATTGTACAGTTTTATGGACACCCGTGTGAGGAACGAGTGTTTTCTTTATGGACAGAGCCTTTCACAGGCGCATGTTATCAAAACATAGTGCGTAGGGGCCTACTTGAAATTGTGCAATCTATGCGCTCGAAGCATCAGCGGTCCACTTAAAAGGCGACCGACACACGATGCCTCCAAGCCGACCCAAGGACAAACGATCCGCTTGCTTTCCTGGCCGATCGCATTACTCACTGAACGGGTCTGTCACACGCGGCCCGGCCGCGGGTGAACTTCTATCATTCTCCTTGCCCAGCCGATGGGGGGATGAGGGGTATGAGGCTGACCTTGAAGGTGGAAAAACATATACTCAATCCTACCAGCACACCTATACCTACACATCCCACGACTGAGCAGTAAGCCACGTGCCTCTATCAGTGTGTTTTGACTCTTTCTCTCTCTCTCTCTCCCTCCCTCCCTCCCTCTCTCTCTCATTGCCCAACTTGCCCCATTTAATTATGATGATGAGAAAGCCGACGCACGATTGGATCAGTTCCTCTTTATCCCGTAGCGCCCCGTCCTCCATATCATTCAGTCGTTAACGGCACACACCCTTCTGTGGACCAATAGCTGCACACTCAGCTTCAACTCCGTGTCTCTCATTCGCAGAATATTCATGGTGAAACGGTCGGTCTGCGCGACAGACCACAATGGAAAAATCTGACAGAATATGAGGACACGGATTCATTTTGACTTCACTCTGCGCATTATTGAATGCTGTACGATGCATTTATTTTCTCATCCCGAATGCCAATTTGCATTTAATCCGGAAAGAACAGACCCGGATTTGCCATCCCTCATAAAAATACCATTAATTAAATGGATTCGCAACGTTCTGCCAATTAATAACTTCATTAAAGACATTCGAATTCCACGCGGTGCTGGCGGACGGGAATCAAACAGCTCCTGTTATTTTTTCATCGAAAACATTTTTCCTCTAGAGGCTTAGCGATTATACAATGAAAGGGGCGATTAACAGTGCGTTTTCTACTCGCATTAACGATGCAGTAGCCTATGTGAAAATTGCGCCGAGGGTTAAAACCGAAAGAGGAACTGATTGGTGTGCGTGTGTGTGTGTGTGTGTGTACATGTGTGTGAGTGTACGTGAGTGTGTGTGTGTGTGTGGCAGGGTATCGTCGCGGTTCCCTCTGTGCAGACCTCCTTGGGTCGTTACGTATTCAGCACGCCGCCTCTGTACTTTGCACAGTCTAAAAGTATTGTAGCGGAAAAAAACTCGGACGACACAGCCCGGCTTTTGCTTCGAATTTAGTTCAGTAGAGCACGTCAATGTGCACCGAACGAAACTAAAATCGAATTGTAATGTCGCACCATTTTATTTTTTCCCCATTCAAAGATTTTGCGTGCAGTTTTACACACCTTAACCGCCATGTTGAAAGTGGCTTTGACATATCACCGAGGTTCGCTGTGCACTGGCGACTCTGCCTGCTTATCGGCTGTTCCATCTACATACACATGTACTTTTCTCTGAAAATGAGGCATTTTTAATCGAATCTTGATAAGTTTAAATGTTTATAGAGAATAAAACATCGTGTCCTTTGGGAATTCACTGCTTGGTCAGGTTGAGAACTTGAGTTGACAACAGCCCAATATTCGTATTTCCAATAACATGACACAATAACCAGAAAATACACATATTCTGTCAGTCAACTAATAACACTTTGATGTCATCTCTTCGTCGATATCCAATCCGTAAATTAGACTAATGTCGTTAAACCCTCGAGTGAGGGGATCGAAAGTAGATTTAATGCATTTATGATGTTGCACAAAATCCATAATTACATGCGCTACATAATGACACTTTGTACAACTTGCCTACTGAAAGCTTCGCTATTTCTGATTCCGTGAAACGAGCCTCCGACCAGTTAAATATTTTACACAGGAAAAAGCTTTCGTACTGATCGGTTCGGAGAGAACTGAGCAACACTTCGCTAAGCACCTTCATATTAACTTAAAGAAGCCAAAAGCTTTAATTTATCTTACCGCAATCAAGTTTTTCCACGTCGTTAATCGTGAGCTGCTTTCGTTCGGTTGAAGACAGCGCGAGCCGTGTCTCTCGGCTGCTCGGGCCAAATCCTCCTTCCAATATGGCATCCAACATCTGCGCATGTCTAAAAATCTTCAGATTATTTTCAAGCCAACTCCTTCATCGACCTTTACAGCAGTTGCAAAATTTGTTCGGCCAATTATAAATAGAATGCTGAAGCCTCCTCCCCCCGAGTCAAGAGGGCCTTTGGCTCGCATCGTGTAAACACGTAGACTATTTGCTGTAGGCTACCGGAGCCGATTACACAATGTAGTTTACGCATTCAGCAGGAATGTCTTAAGACCAAATTTGAAAGTGTGAAGTTGACATTAGATGTTTACTGTTTGGAGGCGAGGACTCCATTTCAGTCCAAAAATACTAAGGGTCTTTAAAATATCACAAGACCAGGGCAAAGGGCAAATTATACGTCGTTCAAATGCGTGTTTGTGCCTTCTGTGAGTTGAGGTCAAGTGGCCTCTGTGTCTTTGCCTTTACCGCAAGACTGATTAAGTGTCATATGTCGAATAATCAGTGGATATTTGAAGAATTTCAATAACGAGCAATCTTTTACGTTGATCCATTTTTACGCACAGCACTTACAAAGAAGTTGAGAGACTTTTGTATACTGTTTTTGTACAACAGACATTTTTGCAGTATGTTTTTTTTTTTATTCGAGCCCTTATCATACCACTAATTCATGACATTATGCTAATGTCCAACACCATACTTACCGCAGGATGAGGGTGGAGGTAGAAGGGCCGGCTTTACAAAGAAGATCGAGGTCCAAATCGGTCCAATTTAACACATCTGTTTTAAAACATTTCCATAACCACCATTTTATCCTAGTGTAGTATTAAACAAGATATATCTATATATCAATATTAAACAAAATATATGTATATATAGGCTCATTTTGTTTATTACCGTGGACACTTACTGGGTAAAGAAAAATTTAATAGGATTGATCACAATCTATCTCTGTACCAACGCTGTCCTCTAGCGGCCGGAACCCGCCCAGATACACCGGAATTTGCACCTTTTCAGTTACAGTAGGCTGACCACATGACCTGTCTGATATACTGTATATAGCCTATATATCAGTCTACTGTATGTTTAAAGGGAAAATACAACTGTCTACACAGCAAAAAATAAATAAATAAATAAACTAAATCCTATATATTAAATGTCAATTCCATTGTGTGGGTTGTTTGGTGGAGCATATCAATTAATCTGTAAATTAAATCCTTCTGTAGCTGGTGCAAGACAAAGTCAAACATTCAGGCTATCAGACGTTGTTATGTAATGGCACTCAATTAGAACATGGTATAAAGTTAGAGCGCGCGGCCCCACGTGAAGTTTATCCCCATAACCACCAAGGTAAGTGGATGACCTAGCTCGCGCCACCACCTGCAAGAGACGTGAACGGCTTCCAACCAACCGTACAGTCAAAACGTCGTTGGTGTGCAATAGGGTGTCCTGTGTGCGGGCAGGTGAAGGGAAGTGTTGGCAACAGATGGTTTGGAGCTTGCGCACCCTAATCTGCCGAGGCTTTTGCACGAGCACGCGCGCTGGTTGCAGATTACCTGCTACATCCCGTGTAGGCCTACTGGCCATGGATTTAAAACATAAACCCAGCCACACATTTTTTACCCTTTACTCTGGTCCTTTATATGTTTGTAGATGGATAAGTGTCTTAAATGTAGATGACCAACAGCCAAATAGGATTTTGGAATGAAAAAAATGTCTGATGGATGGCTGGGTGGACGGATGGATGGATGGATGATGGAAATACAAATGAAAAGCTGTATTCATGCCTTGCTATGTTGCGGCATTAGGCCTCAATATCACACATTTCTTAATCTATTAACGAAGTAATTGTGAAAATATTTGTTTTTGTCCAGTAGAATGACAGCAACATCCGCAAAAGGGTTTTGATTGAAATCAGATGGCGTGGCTTGATTCGCACGTCACATTTTAGGATTGGTTTGGTAATCTCTAAACTGATTTTTTAGGCTACAGTCTGCCATTTCATCACCAAGCCAACCAAGCCTAAATATTACCCGAACTCAGGCATCTATTTGTGGCAGGCCTGTACCAAACAACTTCGTTCGCGGGTCGGTCGCAGTTAAACAGTTGAATATAGTAGGGTTATGAGATCCGTTGGCCGAAAAAATGGGGATCTAACACCATTGCGCACTGGTAACCAAAGTTTGCGTATTGGTGGAACTGATCCTGCGGAAACCTCTCAAATAGGTTGTAAGTAATCCATGAATCAATTCAAATAGTTATACCACAGGCTTGGTATTAGATACATAAGTAACACACAGTACAACCGATGATGATTGTGGTCGGGTCTATATAATATATCTATCCCATTCACTCAGGCAGTCACCATGTAGCCTAATTCCCAATCACCTGGTAACATCGTAATCATTTTCCCCAATGAAATATCATCAGTCTCGCCTCATGTAGCACGTCACCACATCACAAGGACGGGTTATTTTAGTTTAGGCTACATTTTCAGAAACGTGGCATTTGAGGGATTGCTCTTTGTCTGGCTGTTATGTTGCAATAACTGCAGCGATTTCTACAGTCGCCGAGGTAGATTCCGATCAAAGAACTCAATAATAACAGGAAAGCAAGGTTGCTTCACCTGCCTGTCCTGATCATGGCGGGTTTTAGGCAGAAGCTCTTCATCGGCGGACTGCCAAAGGTCACTAGCCTATAAGATTAAACAATTAGGCCTGTCCTTCTTTCTGTCATTGTTTGCAGCTTGAATCCTGCCTGAAAACGCATTGTCGTCTACATTAGGCTACTGAGTCTCATTAGTTGAAATTGTAGCATACTCTGTTTTCTAAAAAAAAAAAGTGAAAGGTAGACTAACTGAAAAGAAAAAGAAAATAAAAAATATTTCTGGATCATACTTGCATCAAAGCTTGTCTGTTAACAATGTTTTATTTTATGCCTGATAACTGGCCCTCTACAAAGAAGATCTGAAGTGGATGACTGACAGTTGGGAAAGTATAGGCTCATTGCGCTATATCTCACTGCGCTGTGCGGCGAATGGGACAGCGGATCAGCGGCACGCTCCTCCAAACAAAAGCCAGGGGTCTCCCTCTCCGACAGAAGCAGGAGGTGACGTCAGCATCTAATGTATCTACTGGGCTTGTGTTGGTTTGGAAAACACGATAATGGGAAAGTGGAAGCCACCGCAGTCTTGTCTCAACTTTTCGAAGATTACTTTTCCCAAAGATTTGTTGTTCGCACGTCCTTTCAGTCACAATTGATTGACTGACGGTGAAGTTATGTCGCTTTGGGATTAACTTACTGCCTTTCTTTCTTTGGTCTGTCCTTCCACGGTTTGGATGTTTTCGTGTCGTCGAAGAAGAAGTAGCCTACCCTCTGGTCCTTTGTCTTGGGAAGAGGTTTTAATCAAGAGGCATGGATATGTACGGATATGGTGATATTTCCCTCGTGAAGAGACTTTTTCAAAGCAAGATGCTCGTGGTGACAAACATGAGCGACATCACGAAGGCGACGCCGCGCGGCTGCGATAACGGCTCTTTAATGGATGGCTTCGGAGTTCTGATCCAAGGGCTTCTCGCCGTTGTGGCATTCAGCACTCTAATGTGTATGTGAAATCTGACCGAGAACCTTTCCCACCATCAAACTACTCTTTAATCTGTAATACTTGATAGTAACAATCTTATCTTTAAGTATTTCTACATCCGTTTTTTTTGTGATCAGTATGTTGGAATGTTAAGTGTCTCAGCTGACTATTTCAGGTCTTCCCATAGGACGGTCCGCTAACACGTGGCCGTTGTTTTGTAGCCAATTTGGATACATTTCGTAAGGATAAGTGATTGTTAATGTGGTTTTCCTCCAGCGAGAAAGTAGCTTAATCCTGATTGTTGTGCGGAAATACAATGCGCAAAATTGCCAATAGCAATGCAGCTCCAACTTTTAGCATACATAGACTACAACCCGATATGTTAACAACCTCTCTACTACTTTTTAGGACAAGTAGGTCATTGATTAAAAAAATCTATAGATCTATCAAATCTATAATAACGGTTATAAACGACATACATCTGTCATCTCACTGGATGAATTCCAGTGCGCAGTAATACCAAATGGAGCTCTAGGGCTCTGGATTTTAGAATAGACTTCTGCCCATTGACTGTGAGCTGTCCATTTGCATTGGTTGATCATCACATAACAAAACCCATACCTACCAAAACATCAGCAACTTTCAGAAATGCAACTCTAGGAGAATGGCATCTTGTTTATGCACTGCATTGTGTATTCATTGAGTGCTTGGATGCAGGGATGTTGATTCGGTGTGTGGAGAGAAAGAGAGAGAGAGAGATGTGTCTAGACAACTTGCAAGAATTCGATGTCTGGGGCCTTAAGAGCTTATCACAGACGCTGACATTGTGCTGCTGGCCAGCGCTGAAATATTTCATGTCATTTAGTAATGTCATGTGCTGAAGGTTCTGTTGGATTTATGCCCTGCAGGCTTACTTGGCATTGCTACTAACTGTGTGTGTGTGTGTGTGTGTGTGTGTGTGTGTGTGAGTGTGTGTGTGTTGTCTACTTTAATGTCGGTGTGTCATAGGACCTCTGTTGTATCCTAATCCCCCCACTCCACCCAATCCACCCTTCACTGCTCAGAGACAGCAGCAGCGGCTAGTTAGCTTTTGTTTCCTGTCACATGACCTCCCAGAAGGGGTTATGGGATTGTGAACCCCCAGACCTTATTTGAGAGCCAATGCCAGATATGCTTGGGGCACAGCAACACTAACCTAACACGCCTTGCCCATGGCATTCTGTTCAAGTGTGGCACACAAAGATAGGGAGAAATACAGAGATAGTTGTTGGAGAGGAACTCAAAAGAGATGAGACGAAGTACTGAGAGAAACGGTAGAATGACGGGGAGGAAGAGAGAGCGAGAGGGAGGGAGCAAAGAAAGAGTGGAAACATCTCTTCAGCGTGGAGAATAAGTGACTTCTGCATTACTCTATGACTAAGACATAGCTAGATTAGTATGTTTCACAATACAATGGTGTGTGGGTACAATGGGTCTGCAATTTTCATGACAACTTTGTTAGTTTAGTTACTTATTGCTATGGAAGTTATTGTTGGCTCTGTCAGGTGAGAAGCCTGACCTATGGTTTCAGGCAGTGAAGGGGGTGGAGCAAAGGAGCTGTCAATCAATATGACTTCATAAAGAAAGGAGGACACTGAGGGGAAAAGTATTTCTTCATGCATTAGCACCATTAGGCCTAATGTGTTGGATCTCTTGCCTGGAATGGTTCCCTGTTAACCTCAAATTCACTGTTGAAACCTTTTGGCCAGTGGTATGATCTTATCTTCCCTGTGGCTTATCGTTGGGTGTTGTGGTTATTTATTTTCCCTTTTGCTGCTTCAGCACGTCTCATGTTTGCACTTGGACCACATGACCCTGTTACAACCCCCCCAGCTCTGCCATGTAGTTCTCTCGCTTTCTTTCTTTCTTTTTTTCTTTCTTTCTCACACACACACACACACACACACACACACACACACACTCACACTCACGAAGAATGTTGGGGGTGTTGGGGTATGAGAAAAATGTATTATGCCAGCTCATGAAACCAGCTGTCACAGAGCTCTCAGTGGACAGTAATCGCTAAATGTGATTAACCTTCTGTTATCCTGACTGTATATCAATTACTTATTCATCTTATATTAAAGCATGCATGAGCTTGTAATGATGCAACAGCATGACTATTTGCATAAGTAAAACGACTCGCATGACTGGAATACACAAGGCTAATCAAAGCGTTGGCCATTTACAGATACGCCTCCAGAACTTCATTAATTAATTGACGTGTCTCATTGCAGAATTGCATCATTCATTGCATTGCATTGCATTGCATGGCATCATGTTGATTGCTTAGTTACCTGTGTATGCTGTCAATCATAGCTTAGCAACAAGATGAGCGGTTTAAAGGATCTCATGATGAGAGGATGGACAGAGATGGGAGAGAAGACAGAAAAAAAGTGAGAATTGAGAAGACAGAGAAAAGAAAAAACAAATTGACATTTAAAGGAGGGAAAAAGAGAGAGAGAGAGATGAAGCAAGAAATTCTAAATTCTACAATTTATAATGTTGTTATGACCTTGCATAGTCCCTGACCACAATAATTTCCATTGTAGATTGCTTTGCATATTCACCTTGACTTTCACTTTCACAGTCATTTGCAGTAGACCTTGCAGTCCTTGAATAGTCACTGAGCTTAATACCTTTGCATGATCACTGTGCACAAGCTTTTGTATTAGGCTACACAAAGGACTGCGTAGGAGAGAGATTTTGATGGCAGAGAGGAGAGGACGTCTTAGAGGATTCAAAGAATGAGTGGAAATAGACTCAGAAGAAAGAGGAAACAAGAATAGAGTACAATAGTCAAGGAGTGAATATACAGTAGCAAGAGAGGGAGAGAAAGAATCAATGGATGTCACTATGAGGAAGAAAGTGAGAGAATGAGTGAGAAAATTAAGGAAAAAATGTAGATAACCATAACCAACCCATTGGACACCCTTCACATCATTCGCACTCAGCATAAATATTTTTTATTTTGTAAGGCGCTTCCTGTCATGGGCCAAGCCGGTGTGTGTGATAGAGTTGACTTCCTCGTTGTTATTCTCACCTCTTCCTGTTATTCGCTTGTTTGAGAGACACACCTCGCAACTCTACAACTGCCAATAAGCTACTGACAGCGCAGGCACCTACTGAATCCTCATGACATTTCAGTTCAATCCTGTTTGATTCAATTTCATTTTTTTAACCCTGAAACGGTCTAAATTGTTTTCTAGCAACACCAAGGAAGTACTGTAATTGTGCCTTAATATAATGTTACAAAAATTGTTTTGATTTTTCAAGCCTGAAGCCCTTACTGCTGACTGCATGGTCACTTGTTACTGCTGATTACAAGTTAATTAATTTCATTTAGGTCTACTTGAAAAGCTCTTTAAGAGATAATTGATCTCCACCATTATAATGAACTTTCAAAAATCATTTTTTAAAATATGCATAGCCTACCAGACGATATCAGTGAAAAAGAATAATGGATTGTTTTGACTTTTTGCTTTTACTTAATTTCATCAACCCAGCTGCAGTCTGACTAAAAATAACTTGAATGCACAATTTGAAAACATAGTTTATGAATATTTGTAAAAACTGAGGTATGCCATTTTGGAAAAGAGCTTCTCATTTAGCATGGCTAACAGTTGACATTGCTCTTAGGTGCTTAACCATGCCAGAGTGTATAGACATAGTATAGACATTCTGTACCACTACACAGTTAAGTGATTAGCATTGAGGTCAGTGCAATTCAGTTACATACTTTTTCATTTGAACATATTTTCATACTGAACATATTTTCATATAGCATACTCTCTTTATCTGCATCTCTCATGGTATCTTGTCTCTGTCAGACACACACAATCTCTCTCTCTCTCTCTCTCTCTCTCTCTCTCTCTCTCTGTCTGTATCTTTCTATCTCATTTACACACACACTCACTCACTCACAGTATCGCTCTCACTCTGTCATACAAACACAGGCTACACACACATTTTCCTGTAGTAGCAGGCCTAGACTTATATGCCCCATTTCTCTATACCCAAAGTCTCTATATCTAGACTGAGATAGTGGGGTTATTTAGTGGTTCTATCAAAATAAAAAAGGTGGCAGAAACAACTGAAATTGGCTCATGGTAGTTTCCCCAGCCCAACAGCCGAACCCCCATGAACAGGCACTTTGGGGACAGAGGCAATAACAAAAAAAAAAGAAGAAAACAACCCTGTCTTGTAAGAGGAAGAACCGTTCAGCAGAACCGATCTCCCAAGGGGGAACTTGTCTGCCAGGGGCCTGCCATGAGCACCATGTGATGGGCGTGGTGGGACTCTTGGGGCGGTTTCGTGTTCGGGAACAGAACATGTGTTAGTTAAAGGGGTTGAAAGAGGAAGTGAGCAGTTTTTTGATGCCAGAAAGTTGAAATTGATTGAAGAGGTATGGCAGCGGTGCAATTCAAAATGCAGCATGAAAAGAGAATACGTTCCATTACATTGTAAGTGGCTTTGGATAAAAGTGTCAGCCAAATGCATAAAAATGTAAATGTAAAAAATTTCATCACCACCTACATTTACATAGAGCCATTTACCTGATCTCCATATCCAATTTGAATGATGAAGGCATGACGATAGGTGTTTTCACCTACTTTTATCATGTTCATTCTGTCATAAGGTGTTTCTTTTGTTGGACAGAAATAGCAAGCAAACACTAATCGTGCTGAGCCGTGAATTCTGAGAGATTTGTGAAATATTATCTTTGCGTTGTGGTTTTGGAATAAAGCCATAATGTGATAGCAAAAATTCCTGTGACCACTAAAATGGTTGCCGATGGGTATAATGACTATCACATGATGCTCTCTTCCTCTCTGGGGAATACAGTTGCACAAACCTTATTTTGCTGTGGAATTCATTCAATGTAGACAGCAGTGTTATTCAAGCCAACACATAAGGTGCTTAGATGGTGTGAAATTATAATATAGCGAATAGGTTAGACATAAATTAAACACAAAACTTGTGATCACTGTGATCACTCAGAATGCCTGACAAGCCATTAGCATTTTGTGTCCGCTTGTTATTTAATCATCAAATATGGAGATATTTATAGATGTTATGAAGCTATCTTTGGACTAGTAGCAAAATATTTTCAGAAAAGGCTGGAGAGGAGAGGGGTTTGCATAATCTGAAGGTATCAAACCTAAATCCTATCAAAATGGCAGATCTGAAATTCACATGGTGAAAGAGTGGCAATAATAAGCCCTTTAATGCTGTGGATGAATGAGTTAAAGTAAAGGCCATAGGTTATCTCTCCCTTCCTGACTATGATGCCACACACTCGATAGCCAGAGATAACTGGCCATAAAAGAACGATAGTGGTGACCTCCAGAGAAACTGTCCATGCATAATCTAGTAGATGATACTGTTGATGATATTCAGAAGACAGTTGTACTGTATACATTAATCTAACCTCATTGTTGTACAGTGGTCTGCTGTACGTCATGCATGAAGTTGCGGTCACTAGGTTTAGGGTGGACACACCTCATGTGAGACACTTGCTGCAGAACTGCAGAGGCATCATCAGCATAACATTGTGATCTTATAGACAAGTCATTATATCTGACCTTGTTTTTCTTGTAGTCTACGTCATACACTAAATTGACTTGCGCTCACTAGGCTCTTGAAGATAGATTGTCATGTGAAGCACTTGGGATTATCCTTTCATTTGCCTTAAGTTCTCTGTGCATTCTTCTGGATAACTGTTTTAGAGGGACTTTCCATGCATTTGCCTGATTGATGATACAAAGTTGTCATTATCTTACATGAAAAGCATATAAAGTGAAATGTCTATCATTGACAGTAATGTATAACGTATGTTTCCTTCTGTCTCTTTATAGTGAAGAGGTTTCGAGAGCCCATAGGAGTGCGAAGGCCATGGAAGATCTGGTAAGAACTTTTTCATACGCACGCACGCACGCACGCACGCACGCACGCACGCACACGCTCACACTCTTAGATGAGCTATTCAAAATTTCAAATGCCTTTAGAAGAAGCCCTATCGTTTGTGTTTAAAGTATGGGTGTGTGTGGTCATGCAAGGGTTCCTTCTGATCAGAATAACATTTTAGAGGTATTTATGAAGGATGAGACCAATAAATGAATAAATAAATAGATAAGTAAATGAATAAGTAAACAAGTATGGGTTGTTGATTACAGAATCTCACTGGTAAGAATGACTGATGAAAAATGAAAAGTAACAAATAAAAACAATATATTTCGGCCCTCTGGCCTTCCTCAGATTTTGTACCAGGAAAGACCTATGAGTCACTCCTCTAGCACTACCCAATCCTTTGATCTGTATTTCCTTGTTGTGTAGGTTTTATGACACCTCAAAGCAGGCCATTGGAGCTCTGTTCATCCACTTTGCCAATGTCTTCCTGTCCACTCTGACCAAAGCCGATGCCTGCTCTCTGTGAGTCCAGCATTCTCATTGGCTCTCTCTTCTAACAAGTACCTGTCAATCAGCTGTGGCAGCCAATCACATGCTCCTCCTATATTTTGACAGGTACCTCATGAACTTCATCCTGGACGCCACGCTGGGGATGCTGGTGATTTGGATTGGGGTGAAGGTGGTGTCTCGCATCGTGGAATATAAACAGTGCACCTTGTTAATCTTTGGAGAATATGGTATGCATACATTTCTCTCTGTGCTTATCTATTTGTGTGTATGTGTCTGTGTATGATATTCCATACTAAATATGTATATAGTAAATATCCAGTATGGGATAATGTGATGGCAAAGTTACTTTAAGATATTAAAATGATAACTTCACAACATCTTCCCAGATTGAAGTGACAGAATCATATGCACTTGAATGACCGCATTGTATACCATACATAATAATCTACACAACTATTTCTCAGTGACATTGGAGAGAGAAATGTGTGTTCTTTTTTTTGAGTAACAGAATGTAACTGTGGAGGAGAAAAAATGCAGTCAAAGTGAAAAACAACAATCCAAACAGACTAAAATCATTAGGCCATACCATGAGTCACCCCCTTGTGAGCCCTGAGTCTCTCACAGCTCAGCCGTAGCTTGTTGTGGTATCTGTAGCCCAGCCAAAGATCACTGAAGGCTGACTGCCTCAATCCTCGCAGGCCCAGCTGATAAACAAGCCGATAGCAACACTCGGGTCATGCGCTTGGCTTCCATTGTGCACTTAAAGTGAGATGCTTGTTTATCTTCTCAGCATCTCCTAAGCACAGGGCAGTGCACATGGAAAAATACTGTCACTGTGTTCAATTCACCATTTTGTCCACAAGAGGTGCTGTTTTAGACAAGGACAAGGATTACAGTAGGTAGATCCTGCATAGAGTATTTTCCAGAGTTTAATAAGATCTTTAAATAGTCAAATATTGTTCTTCATAATTGCTATATGAAAAAAATGCAGTTGAATTTGACATCTGACATTTAAGTATCATTCTTCATTATACATACTTTCATTGTGCAGAACTAGGCTATATTATGCTGACATAGTGTTGAAATGGGAGCCACTTCTTCATCTCCACCACAAGAGGGTGCTGTGGCAC